>JAUCMS010000049.1:10917709-10928932 GCA_032357445.1 Enteromius radiatus | reverse complement strand
TAAAGTTTTTAGTTCTATTTTTGAATAAAGGGTTGGAAATGAATGCTTTTCTTGTTTTGTTTTAATCCGATTCATCGGTTAATCGAAAAAATAATCAACAGATTAATCGATTATTAAAATAATCGTTAGTTGCAGCCCTATACATTAGTGCTGTATGTTACATCTAATGTTGTAAAATGAATGTTCATTGCATTATTTCAAGTTTCCTTCGTGTTGCCATGATAAGTGTTTAGAGTTTGTGTGAATGTGCACCTGCTACAGTATGTTAGTATTTAAAAGCTGCTTGTGATAGGCTTTAAGTTTACGGGAAAATCATGGGAACCACAGCTGCTGTGTTTTTACCGTAAATTTAACAGATTTACAGCGTTAATATATTGCTGCATTATCAACATTAAACAATGTGCCTCTTTGTTTTTTCTGTGTACTTTTGTGGAAATTTTACCAATGTGTCCGAACCTTAAGGCAGGTAAAATACATGAGAGATGAGATGCTGAATGCTAGAAAACACTTTGTTTTTTCACACATTTGACATCCGATACATCCAGAAACACCCAGAAGAGATGACAGGGTTTTCACCTGCACTTTTCCATTCACCAGAGTTTTGTAAACAGACAGACAGGCTCTATGCAGCTAAATTACCTTTTTTTTTTTTGTCCCAGAACCTCATGACAGATTATTGTGACAAGGTGCTGAGAAAAAGCTTTTTAGATCAGGCTTCTCCAAAAATGTAAACTCACAGCATTCATCTGTGCTACTGTTATAATAACATTTTAAAACTGACTTTTAGCTAAATCGGGAAACTCAAACTGCAAATAAATAAATTAATTTCAACCGCTATTTAACATGTGGGTTTGGTTTTCCTGGTCTCCTGCTGCAAAACTAATCTGAAAAGGTTTTTATTATTAATTTAGTAAAGGTCTAACAAGAAACTGCTTTTCTGCTTTGGCTCACAGTCATCTCTCTGGCCTTTACCTCCTGGCTTTATTAGGATTTAAAGTTGCCTCCCACTGAGACGGGCACATTATCACACTCTAGACTGATCCTTGAGTTTGTTTATTCAAGCTACTGTTGTAACAGCACGATAACTTCATCCAGACTCTCTAGCTGAGCTGAATCTCTCACACAGAACCATCTTCCTGTTAGCCAAAGAGACTGGTTTATACCAATTTTAGCAAGGTAAAATAAAATATTATGCAAACTACATTAAATAAAGATTCACATGCAACACAAATAAACAAGATTTGTGCTGAGAAGATGAAAAAACATAAAAATTAAAGAGACATTTACTTTTAAATTTATTAGCAAGCATGACTCATATGCCAGAAAAAAAAAATATATATATATAATATAATATATGTGTGTCTGTGTATTTTCTTGGATTAAAATATATAGCAGAAAATATATTATATTGTATATTTATAATATATATTATTTATTTAATTTAAATTATAATTTTTGAAAATTCGATAGATTAATCCATTAATCTGTGTTCATTTATTCATTCCAAATGCAGGACTTGTCAGTGTCTGATCAGAACAAAAACTTTTTTTTAATAATTAAATTTTTAATGCTCTCATATTTTTCCATTCACTGTTCACTGAAAGTCAAAGCAAGCAACAATGAGTCAAAACTGAGTTGATTAAGACATTGTAAAAAATAATAAAATAAATAGAATATCAAAGATGTGTGGAAGGTAAAATGATCTGACACCTAATTTCTGATATGTATTGTTAAGAACTTGAACAACTTTAAAGGCAATTTTATTACTATTTGGATTGTTTTGCACCCTCAGATTATTATCAAGTAGCAATATAAAAAAATCACTGGTTTTATGACATTAATTGGAAAGGTTTAGTGTTCAGCATCTTGGTCTGATCTGCTCTAAATGCTGTAATCAAATCTGCCCACACTGACTTGCACCTGGGTTTGTCTCAGTCTAAAGACACTGATGTGTTTTGTAGAGTCAGACAGGATAAACTACTGAATATATGGACATGATTGAATTTCCTGTGTTAAGAAAAGACACAGCAGGTCTAATTATGAAGAAGCGTCTGACTTCAGTTTCAGGACTTCGTTAAAAGTAAAACTGAGACAACTGACTGCGTCACGGTATCATGGACTGCAATCACCTGACAGCAGAGCCTTGTTTGTATCAGATCCTTTTTTTTGTAAATAATGTAAACAACAAATTATTTCCCATAAATCACATGTGGAAATAAACCAGATAGATATCTTAATGTGAACTGTCTTGTGGAATTCAGTTTTTATATATATATATATATATACCAGTGACTGTTCTCTAATTATTTACTGCCACCTAGTGGTAAACATCTAATCTCACCAAAATGAGAGTCTGAATCTTTGTTCTATCTATCTATCTATCTATCTATCTATCTATCTATCTATCTATCTATCTATCTATCTATCTATCTATGTTAGCGTTCTCTATTGATATTTGATATAGCCACAATAACCTCAAACCATGTTGTCTGGCAAATAATATTAACTGTTATATATTTTATATCAGCACATAATGGATCTTTTTATTCTCCTTAAACTAAACTGATCCAGTGTCAGATCATCTGATGCACAGCAGTCGCCCTCCAGCTGCTTAACCCAGCGTAATGTATGAAGAAACACTTTTCCATAACAAGTCTCACATGTACATGTACACAGCAACCATATTCTCTTCCAAGAAGTATACACATAACAATTTATATATATATATATATATATATATATATATATTATGGCAATAATTTTATAACATATTGACAACTTATGTTATAAAATAAAATAAAATAAAAAAGTGATAGTTTCTGGCTATTACTCAGAGATGGGAGTTCAGGAAGCTGTTTCCTGATCTCTGCACCCTTACCTGTACAGGAAACACACACACACACACACACAGCTGTTTCCTTTTCACAAGTCAATTTTTCCCAAACCAAACACAAGTAACAAACTATACTTGTGATCTCATGTCTGATCCATTTACACTAGTAATAAACATAAATGTGTGTGTGAACTGGCTGAGAATTGAAGGATTAAATGTTGTACAACAATTTAAATACATTTATAAAGACAGAATTGAGGCTCAGGCTTGTTGTGAGGTTTTCTTCTAATTTCGGCTTTCTGTGAAGAGTCTTATTGGCATCATGTGCTTATGAGTATAGTATGCATAATGTGCATGAATGTGTGTGTGTGTGTGTGTGTGTGTGTGCGAAAATGACATCATGACTGTAGAGCCTCACCCTTTAAATCCCTCAAACATTATAAACATGACATCTATTAGAGTTAGTAGAATAAGTTGACATATACCTGCCAAGTTTCTGATAGTAAGTATGTAATATGTTGTGGACCCATCAAAATAAAGTGTTAAGAGATTTTAAGCAGACAGTCTACTGACCATATATATATTATATACATATATACACTATATAGCCATATATAAATGTCATTAACTCATTCAAGTCCCTAAAAAGGCTGGTCACTTATGAAAGACAAATGCACTATAGAACAGGATAATACAGAGACTCTCAATGGGGAATCAGAGTCATAAAGCGAGTGCCTCCTCACTTCCTATTAATTTTGAAATCTTTAATTGTAATCTCTCCTTGTGCAACAATTATTGCCGTTTTCTAATTTCTAATTTTAATTTCTGTTTTTCACAAACTAAAGGAGTTTTGTTGAAGTGCCTAGGTTATTTTGTTAGCATGGTATACCCACAAGTAAAATTCCTTTGCCCGGGGAGCAGTTGGGGCATCAGTGCCTTGCTCAAGGGTCTCATCTCAGTCATGGTATTGAAGGTGGAAAGAGCACTGGATATTCACTCCCAACACCCACAATTCCCGACAGAATTTTGACTTGAAAGTCCAACTCCCTATCAATTGCCATGACTGCTAAATGCCTTAATATATGTACATATGCATAATTTATGTGTGTAAATGTGTAACTACACACACATACAGTACAGTATATATTTCGAAAATATTTACACGTGTTTGTGTCTACTTTTGTATTCATATAATTCCTACTATAAATAAATATATGTAATATATAAAAATAACAATTGTCTGAAATATATAGGCACTTGTGTGTAAATACATAATGAATATACACAGTACACACATATATTATGTAAACAAAAGCTTTTATTTTGTATGCAATTAATCATTTGATGCCACAAATGATAAATATTATTTATCAATTTAGGAATTCATTGAGGGAAAAAGTCATAGTTAATAATAAATAAGTGATCCCTATTTTTTGCTATTATATTTTTGCAAATTAAGTTAGCTTTTCATTTATAGCTTATATTTATGACTTATGACTTAAACATTAGTCGATATATATATATATATATATATATATATAGTATATATGACCCCAGTAAAAATTGCTTAACAGTAAAATCCTAGTAACATTTTTTTGTCAAATTATTTAAGAAAGAATAAAAATATAAATAAAGCCTTAATATTAATTATAAAAATACATTTTGTCTTACATTTGGAGCAAGAGCTACAGGAGGTGTGACTTTATTACATCAGACACATGTCACTTCATTTGCTAACAGCTGATTGGTCCAGTTTCATTTTGTGATCACAAACCTAGAATAAAAACTGTACTTCACATAATACGTGGAAACTTTTTACTCACTTTTCAACTAATTTTACTTGACTCTAAAAATTTACATGTGGTATAAAGAAACCCCCTACTTTACCACACAGAGACTGAGAGAGTCCCTTACTTTCCTCAGATACAACAGAAATCCACCTGTCAGTTTATGCCAGGCGCTTTTATCACAGCTGAGCTGCAGTCTGCAAGATGGCTTCAGTTTGAACAACAGGTGCAGAAAGCCAAAGCAGACCAGAAAGACTCCACCAGCTTATTAATAACAGGTTATTACAAATAAAAACCTTCAAATAGACATATGCCACAGCGGTTTTTACAACAAATAAACACTGACAATTATACTTAATTATAATTACATTTTCTACATTTTTGGGCCCCATCTTTTACTGTCCACAATAACAGCATAGAAAAACAGTGTTAGGAGAAAACTTGATAATTAATGATTCATGGCTGAATTAGGCAATCGCTCTTGCAGGCTTCTTTTCTTGAGGGAGGGCATGGTGCTCTCAGTTCAAGAAAAGAGCGAGTATGTGAGAACAGGAGGTGCAAACCGAGCCGTTCAACAGCTGTAAGAAAATCTGATTCAGTAACTCGACTCCAAACTACAACTCAACATTTCCCAATTACTCACTTCCCTTGTTTCAAGGCATTTTAGTCATTCTGCTTTCAGCCTTAGTCTGAAAACTTTGAAGGGAAACATGTTTGTCTCACAACAATATTGTGACTAACATGTTGGATTATCGGTAAATAAAAAAGTATATATATTTGAAATATATATTTGAAAGAATTGTTCGATGGTTGATAATATCCTATAAAAAGTATACAGTGATGTTTTTTGGCAAATGAATATGGCACACTGAATAGGGAGGGTCTGTATTTTTCCGCTTTCCTCACAGTTTTAGGGCTGGGCACTTACATCTTTGGAGAGCCTGGTCTAGAATCAAAGTCAAAGTTTGGGATTTTTCAGAAGCAATTTCTTTCTCAATTTCATCGGACCAAGTCTCATAAAAAATAACCAAGGGTATTTTGATGGCATTTTCCTATAAAACTCCATCAGACATCAGGACAGGATATATGTACACAAATAATACAATTCAGTCATTTTTTTATGTTTTAACTCAATTTAATTTCTGATTTACTGACTTGTCTGACTTATGTCTGTTGTGTGTTACGCTGTTTCTATGGAGGCTGATAAACTGTCTGAGTAAGCATGCACAGACAGCACCTGACCTGTTACTTCCTGTGCTGGAAAAAAGGGAGTTTTCTACCTGCTGATTCCGTCCAAATTCTTACTTCCTCCAGAATGTAACAAAAGTATTTCTCTTCTCAAAATGAGAAAACCCTGGAATTCACAAACCTCGGTGTGGGAACTTTCACTTTCATGTGAACTTTCATATGGGACTTTTCAGTTCACAAAGCAACCAAAAATTAAAATGTTATGGTTTATTCACCCATGTCATTTCAAACCTGTATGACTTTCATCTTAATAAACAGAAAAGCACTGCTGAACAGACGCTGAATGTGCTTGATGCAAAACCAAATGCACTGGTTCTTTCATATCATGCAATCATTAGTATTTTTATTTCATTATTCATCTATTTGAATATACATTAACTAATGATCTGTTAATGATTATTGATATTATTATAAAGTGTTACTAAGACATTAAACATGTTTGCTATTTTAAATAAATGTTGTTCTTTTTAACTTTTTATTTATCAAAGAAGTTTAAAAAATTATCATGGTGATCTTAATTCAAATAACAGAGAGGAACGCTCAGATACTCCATCTGAGATGTAGAAATATAGTGCACTGTGGGAGACAAGAGGCTGATGGGAAACACCAAGCGTTTGTAGAAACTGGCCTGGGTTTGACGTGAACTTGCCGTGAAAATTCCAAAGAAAACTTCCCTGATCCCACTAAGGAAGAGGGCCGTGAGGATCAGGCCCGGTCAGAGGGTTATTCTGAATGCATTCAGCAAGCATTAGTGTGAGGATTACTGCTCAACACGCTCCACTGCACTCCTCGCCCGCCGGGTGTCATCTCTGATCTAAAGCAGTGAAGACAGAAGCTGACTTTTACAGGCCTCATGATGTCTGAGGAAACACCTGGCAACACAATGGACAGGTGAAAGACCAGTGACCGTTCATCTATCCTTCAGGCTTACAAGATCATATCTTTACAGACACAGTGACTTTTGAACCCCTCCAGGTCACTGAGACATCTGCTGCGGTATCTAAATATACAGGGAATAAAAGTATGGTCCTACCACAGCTGTCATGACAGACTCTCTCACAGTCTAATCACACAGAACAGAAAACCAGCTCTCAAATCAAGACTACAGAGGCCAGAAACGAGCCGACCAAGCCTAAAGTCCTCAACCAGCAAAGCTTTACAAGACCAGCATGAAAGGATTGTCCTACAGTTCAAAACACAACAGAGATCCAGCATTCCACACAGTTTATGTTTGCAGACTCTGCATGTGAAAAGCCAAGACAGAAATGCGCAGAAAGGCTCAGCAGTGAATTAGTGTGTGTGTGTGTGTTTACAGAGAGAGAGAGATGTTGGTTTCTGGAGAACATATGACAGAGTTTAACGTCTCCTGAAAAACGCTGTTCCAAGTTTAAATTAGACCCTAAATGCCAAATATGCAGGGCAAACTCAAATTTTGGATAACGCTGCATGCAAGATTCCTTTATCCTTTTTAATACTTTTATATTTGGGTAAAATTTGGTTGACAAAAAAAGATTTTGACTTTAAAATGCACAATTGTGAGTTTATATAATGCAACTCTGGGGGGAAAAAGTCAGAATTGCTCATTTATATTACACAATTCTGACATCATTTCTCAGAATTGTGAGTATATATCTCACAATTTTGCCTTTACAACTCATTTTTGACTTTACAATTTTTTTTAATCAGTAGAGAAAAGAGCTTCCATAATACTCCGCTATGGGAATGTTCACAAAACTTATTTTTTTATATCCCATTCGTGGATGCCCACCCCCCAGTAAGGACAATTGGTCAGTGTCTGTTGGTGCTGTGTGAACATGACTATTATTTTTCATATGATTCTAAATGCAACAGCCAACTTGAGCCAACTAGTCCGTTGGAGTCTGTTGGCATTTGTCTGTGGTGTGAATTGGTTTTTAAATGTTATGACAACAAATGTAACGTTCCTATGATGTTTTCAAATTGTTAAAATGGAATGTTATTTTAATGTTTTCTCTAACGTTCGCCATAACAATGAAAAAAAAAAAGTTTTAAAACATTTTCAAAACTTTTGAAAGTGAAGAGAACATTTAGAAGTGTCGTTTTCGTTACATGTTGTGAATGTTAGCAAAACGATCTTAGAATACTGTTTTTAGCTGGTCGGGTCAATCACTCAGTTTTGACATTTCCTATTCTAAAACAAATAAACATAGATGCACGCTTTTTCATAATGTAGCCTACTTACCCAGATCCTTCATTCCCTCCGGCTCTCGTTTGCATTGAATCTGCTGATATCCTGAGAGAGAGCCGCTCACACCATTGGTCACTGATCAGTCCGACTGATAGATGCAGTTAATATTCAGTTACACGTGCGCGCAAAGCATAACAAACAAACATGGGAAAGTATGAAACTAAACAGCTTTGCGTTAGCGGAGCATCAGACTTTGATATGAGAAACGCTAGCGGTTATATTCCTCGTTTGTTGTGACACGCCACAGACACACTCCTCCTCTAGTCGGATGGGAGAGGTTTACTGATGAGAGATAACCGGGCGTCAGTGCTCTTGCACGGATCTGTTCGGCAAAAAAAATAAATAAATAAATATACATGGATCATTGTTTTGTACTTCATGTATTAAACACTAAATTTGATATAGGTTTTATTAACCACATTTATCGATCTGTTTATTTTAGTGTGCCGTTATTTTATTTATTAAAAAATGTATGTAAATCATTTCAAGCGGACAGATTTTAATGTAGAATTAATACATATTTTGCGGTGCAGATTTGTTATACATTTGCGCCCTCTTGCGACGTTTGAAGCAACTCACTCCTTTTATGCTCTTCAGTTTACGCCACTTTATTCAGAATAAGAAGTCACGGTAAATTCCATTGTGATGTACATACGAAAAAAAACAGAAGTTTAGCTAGTTTTTTAAATTTAATTTTGTCTGATAATTCTATGAGGGGCCGTAGGCTACAGGTCGTAATTATTGAAAACCCTCTTATGTACACTAGTGAAATAAAAAAAAAAATACTGAAATTTATTCATATGTCGCTGGTGGGTTTAAAAACAGATGGTGAATGGCTGTCATATGAATTGGGTGAGAGACTGGAGGACTGTCCTGTAGGTGGCGCAGTCTTTGATAATACTGCATAAAGTTTTCTGCTCCTCACGTGTAAGTGTTTATTTCCGTGCAGGTTTGTGCTTGGTGAGCTGAGTTTTAGGGTTATAAATGTCTCTGAGGAGAGCAGTGATCGTGCCGGGGAATGGCGCAGGGAATATTGAGCACTGCAACTGGTATGGATGGGCCAAGAAACGAATAAACGAGGTACGAAACATTTTTCAGTTTTCAAAATGACAGACAGACACTGTTAACCCAGACATGAAGCCACTTAAAGCATGACTTTAAAGCAAGTCTGAAAATAATTTTCTTGAAATTTCTAATAAACTCTGAAGCCCAAACAGAGGAAAAATATGCTAGTGATGAGAACTCTGATAGCTTGTGTTGTAATCAATGATATCTTAATAACAGCAAAACATATTATGCGCACAGTGAGGATTGTCTGATGAACAAATAAACCTTCGGAACAAATTAGGGGAAAAAATAAATATAATATAAATATTTATTTATTATTATTAATTTAAATAGTTTCTTTAATCTGAGTGGTTCAAGACTAGGCTACTTTTTGAAAATTGGCCACCTGAACTCCTTAATTTGTAAATTGGGCACTCATAAGAAATTAATGGTAAACACCAAACAATGCACATTTTTTTATTTGTCCAAAATAAATCAATAAAACACAATGCAGAACAAACATGCACAGAAATGAGAGGTTTGAGCCTATACACAACATTCTCAATGTGTCAAACACTCTTCCTCTCTCACTCACACACACACACACACACACAAAAGACACTCGCCCACAAAAAAAAGCCATTGAGAACTGTTACATTGAAATGTTTGATAATCTTAAACCATCAAATGTCCAAGTTTGTCTGTCTGTACTTGCAATGATATTTTTACTGAAGTAGAAATAATAAATTATATAAATCACTATTATGATAGATATCACCATAGTCACCAGATTTTTAGGTTTTGGCTCTCTGAACCTACTGGAATGGTTACATATAATTAAATTTTTTATGCTGATATGACATTGGTTAAAAATTGGGATCACACCTGAGACCTTCATGCCCAAACCTGTCCATGAAGGACAGATTATGGGCTGTTGTATAAAAGATGCTTTAGGGTGAAAACATAAAAAGCAGAAAATTATAGGTTTACAGTGACTGAATACAATATGATGTATGTTTAAATCATATTTGCAGATTCCAGATGTGTCTTGTGTACTGAAGAACATGCCGGATCCTGGTAGTACAAGTTCACTTAACTATATTACAGAAGATCTGAATGATATATATCTGGTGTAATATATTCTGTGTGAACTGACAGTAACTGCCAGAGAGAGCATCTGGCTACCGTTCATGGAGAAGGAGCTGAAATGTGATGAAGAGACGGTCATCATCGGACACAGTTCAGGAGCTGCTGCAGCCATCAGGTACTACTGAGCTTCATTACACTGTGCTTTTAATACTTCGATTACACTTTTAGTTAACATGAATTAAGAATGAACAATACTTCTACAGCATTTATTAATCTTTTGTTAATGTTAATTTCAGCATTATAACTAATGCATTATTACAACCACAGTTGTGTTTGTTAACGTTAGTTAATGCACTGTGAACTAACATGAATAAACGATTAACAACTGTATTTTCATTAACTAACATTAACAAATATAAATAAATAGTTTAGTAAATACATTGTTCATTGTTATTTCATGTTAGTTAATACATTTAATAATGCTAACAAATAGCACCTTATTGTAAAGTCTTACCAATACTTCTATTAAATTGAAAATAAGAAAGTATACTTTGAGTAATTTGTATGTATACATCAAATATACTTACATTTACGTTTAAGTATTCTTGACTTACTAGTAGTTTACTGATACTACTTCAAAGTGTACTAAAATGCTACAAGTATTTAATTACCCTATCAGCTATAAGTGTTTTACCTATAAGTTCACTTTTAGTATAGTACAAACTAGGGCTGTAGTCAAGACCTCTTTTGTCGAGTCCAAGACAAGTCCAAGACCAGGACTAGTCGAGTCCAAGTCAAGACCAAGTCCAAAGAGGTTCGAGACCGAGTCCAGGACAGGAAAAAAAAGTCTTATGCATGACATCATCAAGACAATTATTTTGGGTTATTATTTGTTGTTCTAAAAGCAACACCCATGATTTTTAAGTATAGACATTCCCCTTGATATCATATAATCTATTAATCTAAAGAAAACCGAATGATGACATATGGTG
>JAUCMS010000049.1:10901408-10914346 GCA_032357445.1 Enteromius radiatus | reverse complement strand
AGAGCCAGGGCAGACGACAGGATGAAGCGTGCAAAGAAAAGTAGTGTGTGGGACCATTTCACCAAAAAGAATGAGACCGATGTAAGTTGCAAGCACTACCTCAACTAAAAAGCGGCGTCTCTTCGGAGCTGTCATTTTCTTAAAATAAGCCATGGCAATGTTTCAAATGAGCTTTTAAGTTCTAACCTAGAAAAACGCCTTTATTTTCAAAGCGATCACCTTGTACCCAAACCATTTGAAACTAAGGAGCCATTTGTCCTACGATTACATACAACAAGCTCTTAGGCGCCACGTTTGCGGGACTCATGTTTCCCTGTAGGGGATTTTAAAAATGTGACGTGAGTGGCAGTGTGTGTGGGCGGGAGGCAGAGCGGCAGAGAGATGCGACAGAGTTGCGAAATTGCAGGCGCGGCGCGAAATGGCTGTTATTTCAAATAGCATACCATATTTTAAACTAATCGGTTAACCGGGTTCAACCGGCTAATGAGGCTCGGTGGTCGTTCAAGACATTTTTTAGTTTTCGCCATCCCTATTTCTAAAACAAACAGTCGCTGAGAAACTGAAGGAAATGTAAAAAGTGTTGCAACTGCCCCCACTCTCCCCTATAAATAAATATAAATATGTAAATACACACATTGTTTGACAGCACTTATTTATAATTTATATGAATATAGTAAAATACACGTAAATACAAATATTTTCAAAATATTTACTGGGTGTATTATATACACATACATACATACATATACATGTATGTGTGTATTTGTATGTATGTATATATATATATATATATATATATATATATATATATATATATATATATAAATACATATAAACACACACAAATATGCTGAAAAACAAAAACTTAAATTTTGTATGCGATTAATCACAATTATTCATTTGACAGCACTAGTATCTACACTACTGGCAGTGGAAGTTTTTGCCTGCTGATGTTATCAGTATATCACACACATGTATTCAATATTAAGTGGGTCTTGCCTGTTGTAAACAGGAATATCCAATCCCAGCTCCTCCATCAGAAGACCCATCACAGCATCACACTTGCCATGAATTTTCAGAGTAGCCAGATTATCTTTTGGTGTCCACTAAAATAAGACACACACACCAAGCTGTTAGATTATTTTATGGAAAACAGAAGAATCAAGAGCAGAGTGAAGGGAAACATTACCTGTAGATTTACAATGTACAGCTTTGGTCTTTTGTTGGCCGGTCTGTTCATGCACCACAAGCAGGAATATTTCTTCAACACCTGACCCACAAACACACAATACACGGCATCAGCTGCATTATGTAGTACAAAATGTAATTTCGACAAATTTTACAATATGTTCAACTTTTAAGATCTTGTATTGCTGCTGCTTAAATAACACAAGGACAAAATATCAAGCAAGGGCTCTAAACCGTCATGTTTTGTCCATGAGCCTGATTCAAGCCATGCCCCTCTAGATAACATCAGTTGACGGGATAGTTCACAGTTAACATTTACATTTGAAGAGTTCACATGCAAAAGCCAAATTTGTATCAGACTCCTATGTGTAGGTTCAGTAATTTAAATGTAATGGCAATGAATAGGTTATTTATTTTATCAATAGGTGTTATAACTGAACATAAACATAGCCTGATGAAAATGTTTACTTAGAAGAAAATTTCAGATGGCACTTAGAAGATGAACACATTTAGTCATTCAGCAGACGCTTTTATTCAAAGTGACTTGCAAATGAGGACAATGGAAGCAATCAAACCAACAAAAGAGTGAATATATGTAAGTGCCGTGAGAAGTCCAAGTTTAGTATAATGCAGTACACAAAGTTATTTTATATATTTATTTTTTGTTATAAAAATAAAATAAGTAGATAGAAATGAAACAGAATAGGTAAAGCTAGTGTTTGTTGCGTATACAGTTGTAGTGTGATCTGTGCCTTTAACCTTCAAGCTGGAGCCCAAGCAGAGGATGAGGTCGGCCTGCTGTGCTGCCTCGGCGGCCCCCTTCCAGTTGAGCGGTTGTTCCAGTGTACCCCGCTCTCCAAAGTGTACTATAGTGTCTCTGAGCTCTGCTCTGCAGTGATGACACAGACGGCCTGTCCCATGTCTGTGCAGGGCCGTGCGCTCCGTCACATCAAACAGTCTGATGAACTCCTGCGCCGGAGAGCAACAATCACACACCTTTGTGAAAGATGGGACAGCAGTCAGGAAGAATAATAATAAAAAAAAAACATATGACACAAACAGTTTTGAAATGGTGTCCCCCCCCCCCACATCTTCTATATTTCATTTTGATATCTCTGTGCTATCCTTTAAGACAAGAGAATGAAGATATTTTCACTTTTAATTCATGACAAATGTTACAAAATCTCATTGGCAGACCTCAATGAACATGTTTCCGTGGAGTTCAGAAAGAGCGTATCTGGGTAAACCACTGCGCAGATGAAGACCATCACAGTTCTGCGAGACCACATGCTGGACCTGCAAATGTTACTCAAAGTCAAGTCAAGTTAAAAATATTTCTACAGCAATTCAAAATACACCTTCAATGCATCTTTACGGAAAATCATGTTTGTAATAGCTTAATATCTTAATGCATTAAAGTTGCATTTAGCTACACTATATTACGGAAGTTCTAAGCGGCCATGTATTATAATTTTTTCTCCGACTTGATCTCGACATAACAAAAGTCGTTTTCACGTTATCACGACTTAATTTTCTCGCTATTATGCTGGACATATGGTTACATTAAATGTGAGCGAGCTAAGCGATTGTCCGCGCAGCTGTCGCTTCAGTCCTGACATAAACGAGGATCTGCACGCTGCTGAAATTATAGAAATATACTATTTAAAATGTATTTTTGTTACCTTGTTATTTCTATAGGTAGCCTAAAAGGTCTACTTCAATAAAACAATCGAAAACAAATTTGTGTTTATTTAATACGTATAAATCCAACAAGTGTACAGTCTTCCCCATCTGAGCTCATTATGCTCACTCCCATGCAGGCCAACATGCAGCGCAACCTATTCCTAAAGCCTGGAATTCAACCCAGAAGAACACCCCTCTATCTCAAAGCAGAGATAAAATAAATTTTTGCTGCGGGCAATTAGAAAGTTTATAATGGAGATTTCAGCCGCCAGCAGGTACACTACACCACCAGAAGCATTCGCAATGCGCGAGATTTTCTCGCGATAGTCGTGAGAAAACAGGTTTTTTATGAAAGTTCCGTAGTTTTTAGTTGAGACTAGAACATTTTTTTTTAATCGTGATAACGAGAAAACAACTTTTGTTATGTCGAGATCACAAGAAAATTAAGTTGTGATCACGAGAAAACAAGACAGAAAAAAAAATTATAATACATGGCCGCTTAGAACTTCCTTACTATATTGTAGCTGGCTTATCATATAATTACATTTAGCTACACATTACAGTAATATAATTACAAATTACATTTAAATTAACACTATTTTTCTTGTTTAATCCTGTAAAGCTGCTTTGACACAAACTGTATGTAAAAAAGCACTATGTAAATAACGGTGACTTGTTTTGTGATGATAAACTACCAAACAGTAGAGGTTTGCTATACATAATATATATCGCCCTACATGAGTATACCTAGTAATGTAATGTAGGTTATTTATTTTAGGTAATATATTCAGACTACCTTTTTTTTTTTATAACGTTTTTTGCTTGTTTTTCTCTAGAGTACAAACTGCCCAATGTCAGTGTGCTGCATATTCTGACACAAATCATGTGTCTTCACTCACCATCTTTACTTTGTGTAGCATCCAGATGCACATGTGTGTGAGAGTGGGCTCTGCCCGACTCAGATCTGACGCACTGATAGAAGCAAAGACAGACAGACGTTAACATGCAGCTGGGCTAAAACTTAAGCTCAAAATTCATATTCTAAACAGGAAACACTGTAATACTATATTCCTTACCTCACAGATCGGCCCTTCTGCAGCTGAGTCCACACGCCATTGGGACCCCGATAGTCTGGGATGGAAGCGGCCTGATGAGAACACACAAACTTACACAATTAACTCAGAGATGGACAACATCTAATATTTACAACTCAACTTTTTGAACGGGAAGAACAAAAATAATGAAAAAATTATGACTTTACTCTAAATGATAGAATGAGTGCTACTGATGTGCAACTGATGTATGTAGTAACATCTCTAAAAATGTGTTTAAGGGTTTCATGGCACTTTGGTATTATTTTGTTGGTAATGCTAAATTGAGCAGAAGTGACTATTTCAATGATTTTAATTAAAGACGTTAAAGACACACCGTGCTGATTCCTGCTCCAGTGTAGACGACAACATGCTTGGCCTGCTGCAATGCCTCCGCCAGCTGCTTCACTTTAGCCCTCAGGTTCTCAGCATTATCAAACACCTGCAACCATCCCAACCACATTTATAGCATTAGTCAATAAGAGAAACAGTTTATAAAATATAGTATTCATCAAAAAGGTGGTGAACTGCATTTGTTGAGTCCCAGGATTTTAGGAGTCTTTGGATTCAATCATAAATTAAAGTGTTAATTGCAAGTATTATTTGTTTGACAATAAATCTGATTAAGTTTTGTAAATTTAAGATTGAATAAAGCAAATTAAAGCAATAAATTGAAGGGGGCACATTTTGGCAATGGCATCTAAATGTATATCTTTAGGAAGCACACAATAAGTTGTATTAGCAACACTTCAAATTTGGAAAATATAAATTCATAGATAAAAGTCTTCAGTATTTTTGACTTGTGTTCCGAAAAGTAATGGAGGGCATAACGTTTTAGAACATCATGAGGGTGGGTAATTAATGACAGAGTTTAAATTTTTGGATGAACTATCCCTTTAAGATTTAAAACTGTGAAAGGGTGAGCAAGGACTGTGGTCTGTCGTGCTTGATGTACACCTCCTCCTGTTTTCTCTTGAGCAGGGATCTGCGGCTCTGTCTCCGGCTCAGCTCCTCCACAGTGTCCTGATGCTCCAGCAGCAGAGCCCTGTCCTCCTGGGTCCGCTCTGCCTCAGCTTTTTGGAGGAGCCTGGAGATCTGTAACAGAGACAAGGTCACACACACACACACACACTTCAATCTCCAGGAACTGGGCAAAGCACACGTATAGTGACTGACTACAACAAGTCATTTATAACACTGGATCTCCTTCAAACACCGCAAGAGGCTTTCAGAATCCTTCTGTGATTTACTCAGTTTGTCGATTAATATTTGGAAGTGTAACAAAACCATCGGTTTTCATACTGTAACTGTACTAGCAACGGCATTTAGGTATAAACTGTGGTTACCATGTACGTCGTTGTAGGGGTTTAACTGAAGATTAGCTCGTCTCGCCGGCTGTAGGTTACTGCGTTGTGTTTGCTACCATAATATGAATATAATATAGGCTAATGACGTCATATGTTAGTAATATAATGCGTCGTGTTCATACCGTCTTCAGCGTCTGTCGTTGTTTCTCTCGCTGTATTATTTTCGCCTTTTCTTGCTGTTTTCTTTCTGCTCTGGCAGAGGAGCCACTGTTTGTGTTCGCGTCCATGCTGGATCTCGCCAGTAACGCCGATCTCGCGGGACAAAACGAGATTTGCAGGAAACAAATGAGAAAGTTTGCCTATGGAATAATCGATGCATTTTATTTCAAAGAAATAATTTTTTAAAGAAATTCTCTTGTGCAGAAAAGCTACCCTGGTCCAATAAGAAACTTAACTTTTAACTTCTGAGATAAGATTTAATGTGGACTGTAATATTTGTTAATTCCCTATGTAGAAACTGTTGAACATCTTTTTCGTTTATTGTTATCTGGTTATTTTTTATTTATTTATTTTTTTTTTACTGAAGTATGTAATTTGATTAAGCAAAGACTATCTATTTTCCCATCTATTACTTGGGACATGTTGAAATGTGGGGTTCATTTAGAGGACAAACGTTTAGACATTGTTGTACTTATCATAATAAAATACTTTATTCACAAATATAAAGTTTTGAAAACAACATCCCAGTTTAATGTCTATAAAAAGGATCGAGCTTGCCTTGTGTACAGAGGCCCTAAACATGAAAAGTGATGAGGCCAAGAAATTATATGATTTGTTTAAGAAGTGTGATTTTGTTTAATCCACTACATTGATCAGAATTGCAGGAATGTATTTGTATTTATGTCTTATTTCTATGTTATAGTAATATATGTAAGACCTTCAATCGCGTTTATGTTAACCTATTTTGTTCGGTTACGATGACGTTGCAGTGCAAAAAGAAGAAGAAAAAAACAAAGTGACGCCATTGGAGCCATTGATCAAATGTAAAACAAACAAACAAACAAACAAAACATATAAGATTAATTCTATTTTATTTACCAGCCTGACTGAGATGGTTTAGCTGGGTGGCTCTAAGCTTACATAGTTGGAAAGTAGACAAAATTCCTCTAAAACCCTTCTAAAAACGTAAACAAACCCAACAACTAAAAATATTTTATTATATATATATATATATATATATATATATATATATATATACATACATTGATAAAAGCATCTGAGTTTGTGTGTGCTTTGGCTTTGAGTTCACAGTGTTTAGTTAACAGTAGGTGGCGGTAATGCACAAAAAGCTGTATGACAAACACCGTAAAACTGGAAAGAAGAAGAAGAAGAAAAAAGATGCATTTCCGCTTTCTTTACGTCCATGCTGATTTGAAAAACCTTCAGGTTTTCGGAATCTGAATTTATTTGATTAATTTCACTATGTCTATTAAATTAAATGCTCTTTTCAGTGACTCATATGTGGATATAAGCCAGTATAGAGACCAACATTTTAAGGTGAGCATTGTTATTCCTTCTGATAAACATTCTGGCAACTTTTATTTTGTCTTTCCTCATCCATATCATAGTCACGTTTTTCTTTTTCATTTATAGATTATACAAACGTAATTGTTTATTTAATGTATTTCATTTGCAAATGTATATAGATTATGTTCCTCGGTTAATTTATAAAAACCTTCCACATTACAGTTTACCTTTTGTCAAGCAGTCCTAGTAACGTAACGTTATTTATTGTATTCATTACTCCAAATAGATTCGTTGTTTAATACACACAGTTCCTTTAAAAAGGGATGTTAGATACAGACTTACTGCTGGATCATACTACTGGTATTACTAAAATTTGAATAATTACAAATTCAATTTTTGTATTGTAATAAATGTTATACCTTATATAATGACTGCTCTATTTTCAGTAGCCTTTACTTGATCCTTCAGAAATAATTCTAATATACGGATTTGATTTTGTACCACTACAGTAGTGATACAGTGTCTTTAGAACTCTTTTATTTTAAAATGGAAATCTTCTTTTTAACACTTTCAATTTAATGTGTCACTGCTGAAAAAAAAGTGTTTAATTTAAAACAAAACCATTGTGATCCCAAGGATTAAACTTGATGATAGAGGCAGATTTGTGCAGCTTCTTCATTGCTGGGAATGAATCTAAATGAACAGGAGAATTAAATCTGTTTTTTTGCAGGGTAACCGTTATGAGCAGGAGAAGCTTCTGAAGCAGAGCTGCACACTGTATGTGGGAAACCTGTCCTTCTACACCACAGAGGAGCAGGTACACGAGCTCTTCTCCAAGAGCGGAGACGTCAAGAGGATCATCATCGGCCTCGATAAAGTCAAGAAGACCGCTTGCGGCTTCTGTTTCGTCGAGTATCCTTTCAACTGAGAATTCAGGGGGTGCGATTCATCAATTTTTTATCATCTTTTTAAGAAATGCAACTTTTGCATTATTCCTCATCAGTGCTTGAGATTAGTATGAAGTTATTTAATTTCCTATGATGTTAGTTCTTTGATCGCAATCACATTTGAATTTCAGCTTTGTATGAGACTGTGAAACTAATGTCAGTTCTTTAACTGCTGATGCAAAGATATTACACTCGCGCTGATGCTGAGCACGCTATGAGGTTTATTAATGGCACACGGCTGGATGACCGGATCATCAGAACGGACTGGGACGCAGGCTTTAAAGAGGGCAGGCAGTACGGCCGGGGAAAGTCAGGCGGGCAGGTAAGTGATAAAGCACTCAATGAAATAACTACTGCAATAATTATTACAGAAATATTTAATGAGTTTTTTATTTATTTGTTATTTAATTAATTTATTTTTTTTGTTAGCGACAAAAAAGAAATCCTAGTAATTGAGGTCCAGAAGTATGAGATCATTTCCATGCTTCTATGCTGAAAATATTATTGTTATTAAAAAAAAAAAAGACAGCTTTTCAATGTCTCAATTTAACATGTATTTCAGTATTTTGTTGATATGCCTCTGCTTTGGACCCCACTGTACATGCGATGTGTCTCTGTTTCGGTGTAATGTAAATCTGCCAGAGGAGTTTTTACAAGCCTGTACTTTGTTTCCAGGTCAGAGACGAGTACAGGCAGGACTATGACCCCGCCAGAGGGGGCTATGGGAAGCTGGTGCAGAAATCTTGAACATGCCAATTTTAATTATTATTTTTTTTTTACATTTGATTGAAAATGAATATGGACTGGATTATGACCAGGGTGCACAGAAACGGATTAAGTTTTTTTGTGTGTGATGTACATATTAGGGTTTAGTGCTTTAGGAAACGTGTGTAGTCTGGCATGTGAAGTCTTTCTTTTTTTAATAAACTGTGTTTTATAAAATGCCTTGTCAGACTCTCACTGTTTGTGTTGAGATGAACCCAATACCTGCTGCATGCATAAACGCAGATGTAAAATGAGTTGCCAGTGAATTGAGTCTGGTTTGCTGACACAAACTATTAAAAAGCTAAAATCAGTGGTAATGTCTGGTCACTACAACTCCGTGCTTCTCAATTCTGTCCTGGAGGCCCCCTGCCCTGCACATTTTGTATTTCTCCTTTATCAGATACAACCAATTTAGTTTTTGCAGTCTCTTCTGAGTGGAATCAGGTGTGTTAGATGAGGGAGACATACAAAAAATGTGTAGTGCAGGGGGTCCTCCAGGACAGGTTTGGGAAGCACTGCGTATACAGTAACTAAGTCAGAATAGTGCACTGGGGTGCGTTTCCCAAACAACGATGCAACTCGCTGATTAACCATCATAGTACGATGCATTGTTTTGGAAACGAACTATCGACACACGACTGTTTCCTGAACACGGTCGCATCTCCGTCGTGAACCACATTAGTTCAACATAGGGCCATTGTTAATGACGTCACACGCATGTGGTGGAGGAATAACTTATGCTATTTAACTGATTAGAGATCTCCAAGATACTACTGTTTGGAACATGACACACATTGACTAATTTACTATTTTTGTTCACTGTCATTATGCTTTATTTGATCTTTGAATCATCGGCGTTCCCTCTTACTCCGGGGTTCCCTTGACCATTTGTGCACATGCGCACATTTTAAAAATAGCATTTAGAATGGACGTGCAAAAATACATAATTAAAACGCATCTTATATTTAGATAGAATGTAAGATAAAGACAGTAATGCATCTTAGTTTGCTTGTCGGCCTCAAGCGCATATTTATTAAATCCTATATATCTTACTTACAAGAAACTATGCTTCTAACCACAGGTCCAAAGCTGTAGTTCTAACCACGCACGTTTGTGACGTTGATTGCGAACGTTCGTTTAAACTATGCTATGGAAACACCGAATCGTTGAACTATGCTGGTAACGATGAAACTTGCAACCATAGTAGACTAACCATGCTTTTGGGAAACGCACCCCTGGACAATTATTAACACCGATGTTAAAAAAATATCAAAATTTTTACTTCATACTAATGCCACCATGCAAAAACAGATCTGAGGGGAAAAAAACTAGCATCAAGGCTGACAAGTGTGAAAGTAGCATGTGCGTAATTTCCTGCACAAATCCTTGCATCAATTTTAGCCATTACTTCTACTCATTCTAATCTATATAAAAGAGTTATCAAAACAGGATTTTAAACTATTTAGATAGGTTTTAAATTTTGTTAACATTTACAGTGACCTTCTGAGGTGGAAAATCAGCATCTTGTGAAGGTTTTATATTCATTTGCAAACACAATAACAGACACGACACTGGTTATTCAACATGGTTTTATGTATTCTTAAATAATGATGAAACTAGTAGTCAGAAACTCAGTCTGAGGTTATAATTCGTTGGTTCAAGTAACTAAATGACAGTAACGCTCTTGAATGGTGGGTTACTGACAAAAGTATAAATCTACTGTCCTTACATATTTTTGTACCAAACTGCATCACAAGGTAGAAAAATGCTCATCACACAGAACAGAAATGACGACTCAAGCACACACAACTGCAACAATCAACATTCTCCTATTCTGTTAGCAAATATTAGCCCGATCTCATGAAATTGCATATGAATAGCACAAGATATTGTTTCGATTTGGCGTACTGGTTACATGCAAAAACCTTCTTTGGTGTGCATATGATACATCCCCAGTCCTACCCAATTGCGCATCATATGCACGCCAATAGCAATTTTTGCGTATCAATACCACATTTTTATTTGGTGTACTAGTTACACGCATTTTCATGAGTCCTGGCTCTAAATTTAGCTTGGCCTTCAGCGTTTTTATTAACCAATTACAGAACGGCAGGTTTCGATTATATTTTTCATGATCAGTCTTCACAAATAAAATGAATAAATAAAAAAGGCAGAACCTGCAGCTTTCACCGCGCTGTGCTCGTTTAAAAAAATGACCTTTAACTGACTTCAATTAACGTCAAATCTACATGGTACAAAATCCACTTTAACCGCTGATGCATTTGATGAAAAACAATGGAAAGTGCTCAGAAGTGAGAGAACAGCAGTTTGCAACAACAGAATGGCCAAATAATGCTGGGGGTTTACAGCAAGAAGCCTGATATTAGGCATTAATCCTGCGGCTTTTCCATTAGAAACATCTGTGAACGTATTTAAGGGTGATCAAAAGTTAAAGCAATCTGGTCCAGGACTTTAAGAGTATAGCCACAAAATTAGCTTTCAAGTTTCAAGCTTGACTGTACAAGTAGAATTCTGGTGTTTAACAGTACATTCATTAAAATGCTTCTTGTACCTCAACAACGGCGTGACATTTATAAACTACAAAGTCCTTCAAGTTTCATGCTGCAAAGCAAAAATTATGTTCTTTACAAAAAGAAACCTGATAGAAACACGTAATCTGTGTTATGGCTGTGTTATAAATGAAATTGAAAATAAAATACGTTAAAAAGAAAATATCCACACGCTTGTGAGGTTTTGAATCTTTGTGGTTGCCAGAAACAAACCGAAAAAATGTCTCCATTGCTGAGGATCTCTGAGAGGTGGTCACAGGCTTCGTTAAATTCAAGGTTGAGGATGCTGGAGAAAGGCATATCTGAGCCGCGATGTAATGCGAGGTAAACTTGACCTGAAGAACTCCAGCAAACCGACAGGGAATGATTGGACAGGCTCAAATATTGGGAATTTCCAGCTATGCCTGACCAGAACTTTGGGTTTCTTTGTCTTGTTGTGAAGTCCTTTCCCTCATTCAGACACCATTCTGCAAGTCTTGAGTCTATGTGGCTTTGTCTTGGTTTAGACAGTCAGACAGTCTGCAGTCACACAGCTCTCTATAGATCCTCTTGCGGACTTGTGGCATGTCCTCTTGAGTGAACAGCAGCGGCTTCATGAATGCCAGGCACTTGCAGTACTGCCAAAGGAAAAAGATGCTTAGTGTTATCACTTCAGTTCACTTGTTTTAGGTATTTGTATTTGTAATACTATGTATTAGGCCACCATGACCACAATCCTATTATTTTATTACAGATATATAAATTAAATACAATTTTTGCCTCTAAATAATCTTGATTTTTCATCTGAACATCGAAATTTGTGGGATTTGCTCCATCTTAATATAGATTCTTTTTTTTTTGTTTAGTTTTTTTACATTGGATAATTTGTCATTGTTCAGTAGAAATTTATTTACGATATCTTTGTTCTTGTGATATTGTATTGAATTTTTAACTAATTTATTATACCACTGCTTTTCTCACTGACAGTCATAGTTATGGCGGATAAGTGGAAAAAGTTATTTGACTACAACATAAATGTATTAATTGAATTCAATATCATGAATTCAACTATATGATCGAGCAGAACGCCGAACCCTAGCCCGCGCTAGGGCTCTAACCTTTAGGGTTTGGTGTTTGCCGTTCTCCCAGCTTGCTCCCCGGACAGCATGCCAAATTTACTCTTTTAAAAGATTAAGAGAGGAAAGCGCGAACTCTTGAAATGGAAATAGCAACAAAACTTTTCTTCCGTTTTTTGTTTTCTTTTGTTAATGCTATTTGATTAGTTCTGACTATGCATTTGTAGTTTGTCTTGTTTTCACTGGTAATTAAACATTACAAATAAACAATATAAGTTCATAACATTAAGAATTCATTTAAAACACAACCAGGGATATCTTCTATATAAAATCTATGCGTTTTGTAGGATTACAAATTTAAGAATCTGTCTTAGATCTGCTGATCCTACATCCTGAAATAACATCATATAATAACCTAAGCTGAAATACATTGTATTTACGATTTAAAGTAAAGGTGTTAACATTTAACAGTTTGCAGCCAGATGTTCCTGCCAGTTCCAGTCCTCTTATTGTAAGTCAAATGAGACTGATTACTTATGGCGCTTTTCCGCTCCATGGTACGACTCAGCTCGGCACGGCACGGCTCAGTTCGGCTTGGTTTGCGTTTCCACTGCAGTTTAGTACTGCTTTAGAGTGGGCAGGATTATTCACGTGTCATTATAGTTGCGCCGCCATGACATCATCGTAAATGTGCCACAAACAAACACACAACAATGGAGCATATCGAGGGAATGGTGTTCTTCATTCTCGGCATGTGGATGTTTTTAACAGCAAGACGAAGGAGTTTGTTTCAAAAGAGGCTGAT
>JAUCMS010000049.1:10866719-10891615 GCA_032357445.1 Enteromius radiatus | reverse complement strand
TTTACCGCTGATTACAGAACCGCTTTTACCGACAAAACGCGCAAACATATCGGCCGATCGCTATCGGTGCATCCCTAGATGCAACTCAGTGTAATCTTATGTTGAATTCATCATTTTATTTTACATTTGGCCATCTATGGTTAAGGGGAAAAAAAAGAAATGCGAACAAATATGTTTATAAAGGGTTTTTCATGTATTTCCATATGTCTTATGCAAAGTTTTCTATATGTTAGTTAAAAAGAGATTGTTTGCTACTGCACCTTTAAGTCGTTGCGTGCTTGGGAAAAAAGGAGAGCGAAGTGGAAGTGAGTGTGTATGTGTGCGAGTTCGGCTGTTCATGCTGTAATGAGACAGAGAGTCTGAAGTAGAATATAAGGCTTACATCAGCATTCTTTCTCTTCCAAACACGATTGAAGTTGAGTTTTTACCAAAATTTTCTATTTTGGTTTCATCTGACCATATGATATTCTCCCAATCCTCTTCTGCATCATCCAAATGTTCTCTAGCAAAGATCAGATGGGCCTGGATCTGTACTGGCTTAAGGAGGGGGGCACATCTGGCACTGCATGATTTCAGATTTAGTCTTCCCGGCCTGGTGCAGGTCTACAATTTTGTTTCTGGTGTCTTTTGACAGCTCTCTGGTCTTGGCCATAATGGAGTTTGGAGTGTAACAGTTTGAGGATGTAGATAGCTGTCTTTAATACTGATAACAAGTTCAAACAGATGCCATTAATATAGGTAACGAAAGAGGCGCCTCTTAAAGAAGAAGTTGCAGGTCTGTGAGAGCCAGAAATCTTACTTGTTTGTAGGTGACCAAATACTTATTTTACAGAGGAATTTACCAATTAATTCATTAAAAATCATACAATGTGATTTTCTGGATTTTTTTTCTTATTTTTCACTCTTAGTTGAGGTATACCTATGATGAAAATTACAGGCCTCTCTCATCTTCTTAAGTGGGAGAGCTTGCACAATTGTTGGCTGACTAAATACTTTTTTTTGCCCCACTGTATATATATATATATATATATATATGCAATAAAATCTATGTACAATCATTATGGGCTTTACTCCCCTTTTTTACTTTTTTTAATTAGTTTTAATTCAGTTTTAGTTTTACTTTATTTAGTGTTATTTAGTGTATATAGTTACTTTAGTACTTTAAACTAAACAAAGCAAGAAATGTTCTCTTAGTGACTAATCAAAGTAAAATATGTATTTTAAATTCAGTTTATTTTATTTTAAAGTAATGTTTTGGTTAATAACAATATCCCTGGTATAATATCCCTAAAAAGATTTTGCTGTAGATTTGCAGCTTAAGTGGAGTCTTGGAGATGTCTGCAGGTTGATCTGTACCTATAGAAGTGTGCCGTTCACATGAGGAGTGTGGAGCGTCTTAGACACTGAGGGCCCGTGTCCCGCTGCAGACAGGACTTGCACCTGAACTCTGTACTGGCTCTCAGGCTGTAGCGCATCTACAGTCAGAGAGCGCTGGTCCTAAGGGACAGGGTCATATTGATATTAGAGTGCTGCTGTTTTCTGTTATTAGTCAGTCAGACAGGTAGAAGTGAGACTCACAGGGGGCAGGATGTGTGTTTGGGAGACGAGCGAGCCATTGGTGCTGCTGCGGGACACTTTGACCCAGGAAAGCTGAAATCCAGTTATGGGGGTCTGTCCCATGCTCTCCGTCGACACCTGCCAGCTCAAGACAGCCTGCACCGAGCCGTTCACTGGCTGAAACCACACTGCGAGCTTCTCTGGCCGCTGCAGGGCCTTCTTGACCTGAGGAGGGCGCTCTAGGACAACACATTACACTGGGATCAATGCTAAAATACATAAACTCTGCCAGAAATCTGGGTACATCTCAAATTGTCTGGCTTTCACTACATACTCAAATATGAAACATTTATTTTTATATCACAATTAAGACTTTTTAATTGCAATTTGGATATACAAGCTTTTCAATCTACTTGTACCTCACAATTTAGACTTTAACGTCAGAATTCTGACTTCGTATCCCATAGATTTGACTTTAGACGTAGTAATGCAAACGCTTTGTCATTTTACCACATGATGTTTTTTTTTTACATTTACATTATGTCATAGTTTTCACTTTTAATGTCACAGATTAGAATTACAAATTATGAGATAAAATGTTGACATTATAAAGGCCTAATCATTACATAAATATCAGTGTAATGCCATAATTAGGAAATTTTTTAATCATTTTGACTATTTATGTCATGATTAGGACTTTTTCATTCCAATTTGGATATAAAAGCTTCTAAATCTACTTCTTTTTATCTCACAGTTTTGCCTTTTATATCAGTATCCCTTATGTTTGACAGACAGTTTTTTGACAGATTTAATAATTGACCTGGCTTTATGTCAGAATTATAGACTCAGGTTTTACACTTTATGCCATAAATTATTATTACTATTAACTATGGCTTTTAATAGTAACATTTTAACAATTTAAGCCTATTTTGAGGGTAATTGTTTAGGATAAAGGAAACTTTTTTCAGTCTCATATTACTGTAATTACATTATATTTTATTCTATAGATTTATTGTATTAAATTTGTTGTTGTTGTTGTTGTTATTGTTGTCGTACATTATTTAATATTACACTAATCACATTTCAGATTTCTGAAAAAGTTTTATTTTTGCTTTGCATTAATGAAAACTGAACTTAATATTTTGCAATTAAAATAATAAAAGAGGCTCCATTACTTTCTTTTACCCCATTATGATGAAACATTTATATGAGATTCATTCAGCTAATCTGGTGCTAGATATCATCTTACCATCTCTGGCACAGGCAGCAGGTTTTTTCCGTCGACCCATCAGCGATGAGCAAAGTGGGGTGGTAACCGAGGTCATGACCTCTGACCTCTGCTCTTGTCCCATAACGGGCTTCACTGCCACACGGTACTTACAGGCAAAAAGCAGGCCAGTAATCACAAAATGTGTTCCCTGCAGAGCAGAAACAGTGCAGATATTCCTCAGTACAACAGTGTGTGGAAATGAGCTAAGAATGAAACGAGAGATTAAATGAGAAATACTGTGTGGAAAATGAACCAGATAACCGCTTCACCCATCCGTACCATAATGATATCACATACATTTCTATTGTGTCTGCTGCCAGTGATGACAGATCATGTGTGGAAATACAGTGCTCTTGGGCAGTGCTGCCATTATCTCTTACACTATTCAGCTGTATAAACTTCAGCGAACAAAGAACTCAGATGTATGAACAAGTCTGCTGGAGTCCTTCTGAGGGTAAATTCAAAGGTCACATACAGGTTTGATAGTGATATCACCTCTTTAGCATTAGCATTTGAAATGTAAGTCGAAATGATGGTTGTGAGGCATGTTCACATCACCTATTCACCTTTCCAAACACTGTTTTTTTTCCTGTGGCACATAAAAGGTCCAATTTAAATTTTTTAGGGTATCAAACTATTGTACTTGCCATACTAAAAACCCAATTTTTTCCACATCTGTGCTTTATCAGAGTATTATATTTTGGCAAATTATCATTTCAACATTTCACTACATTCCAAAGCACAATATCATACTTTTTACTCCACTATGCATCATAATAAATCTCACTGTTGCTGAAAGAAACCTGAGACACAAAAGTGATGTCAGATTCATGAACGAGCTGATTCATTTCAATGAACCTGTTCAATCATTTCAAAATTGCACTGAACAATATGGTATACTTTATTATTTTGACTTGTTTGAAGACTTGCATTTTAACTAAAAACATATTGTCCTGGGATGCCTAATAAAAGGTATCATTTAATTAGTTATAAAAGTAAAAACACAATGCTTTTAAATTTCAGATTTTGATTTTGATGTGTTGGTAATAAAATAAAATGTTTGCTTAGACAGGGACTGATACATATTCTATTACATTAAAAATCAAGACTTTTTGTCTTGAAAAAATGTTTTTGACTGACTTTTGCTCAATAACGTGTGTACTGGAACAATTACAAACAATTACATAATTTGACTTTATAACTTGACTTGTGTACTTTGTCCATCTCTGGATAAATAAAATACAATACAAAATACAATACAATAAAATAATCAAATCAAATCAAATCAAATCAAATCAAATCAAATCAAATCAAATCAAATCAAATCAAATCAAATCAAATCAAATCACCCCTCTAGACTTGGTAAAGTACAGTATACTGTTGAGTATACTGAATGAGACACACCTTTACTGTGGCTGTTTTCTCGCCTTTCGTCACATTATGGGCACAAACTTCAGGATACCATCTCAGAACATATGAACTGGAATCCTTTTGGCTCTCTTCAAGAAGAAACAAGACAGAATGTTATAGGTAATGTTTTCCTGCTTTTAAAGACAGCATGGACACATTTTCATGGACTGGCTACATTTTCCCTGTTCTGTACACAGGAAACATGACATCTTTCTTCGAACCCTCATCAGGTCGCCATCCCCCTTCATCTGTTTTTGATTTCACACTCATAACGGCATTATTAAATCACTCTCCATGCCTTTCCTTCCAGGAGATAACAGTAAATCAACACCCTGTATTTATGGGCGCTTGCGGTTCGACTGGAATCTTCTCTTTGAAGACCATTGTGTTGCCAAATGTGTATTTTTGGAACTCATGTAAGCAGATCGTGAATAATCTGTTGGAAAGAGTCTAGAGAGGACATCCCTGCGAGATTGTCTTTTTATGCTGGATAGATAATATTTATGTTTTGTAATGTTCTTCCATAAATCATCAGTCATGTTGTTGCTTTGCTTTGGTGGTGACTTGGACACAAGGACACACATGGTTCCGATGGATTGTCAACAAACAGATACCGGTGTGAAGTCATGTGAGCGTGTTTTTTGTTGGGAGACAACTTTTGCCAAGATGTAAACTTCGAATGACCTCAGTCATATGACCTTAGAGTACATGTCAGTGCAAAAGGAAGCTGACTTACCTGTGATTCGGCTCTTCCAGAAGACCTTGACCTGCAGCTGGTCATCGTGATAATGAGGGGCAGCAGCTTCCAGCCTTAGGATACTGGGTGAGGAATGGGATGCAGGAATCTCATTGGAGAACTCTCTGGAAAGGTGGACATTCCCATTCAAGGAAGCTAGAATAAGAGAGGAGACTCATTCACATTTGGCAATAGTCTTTATTACTTGAAAAAGCAACTTTTCAGATATTTTTTTTCCCCAAATTAATGACTCAGTATTACATTTGTGTGTGAGAGTTAGTAGACATGTAGTTGCAAATGAATGAGAATTTAAAGTAGAAGTAAAAAATTGCCAAAAAGGATTAACGTTTACTTAAGATGGTTTTTGACTTGTTGGAATAATGAATCAATAGACATGGAAATACATTTCTTCCATAAGCATCAAAAGTTATGTGACTTTATGCTATAGGACGGCAAAACCTGATTAACCATTGGACCGATCTCATTGCACAACATCTGAAATGTCGTCTTGAAATGCCTGAACAAAGTCTGTATTTAAAGTATTTCTCTTACACAACTGTGTTCTCAAACAGCATCATTCACCTCCAAAAACGATGATCACATTTATTGTGTTTTATCTGCTTGCTCTGAGGCACAAGTCATGTTATATGTCACGATAATCAGTTGAAGTGCCCTCAAGCTCCGCCAGAGGGGACCCTCAACCTACTCGGATTCACAGGACTCTTAGACTGTTATCTGGACTGCATTTCCCATCAGCCACTGCACCTTCACACCGCCATTTGCCTCATACTCACATGGACTCTATATCCCATCATGCATCACTCACTCACACCTGTTCATCACCACACCCACTCACTCATTATCACACTGCACTTTTCGAAGCATTCTTCCAGTGTTTGTTTTCCCTGTGTTTTGACTTTTGACTGTTTACTCTGGATTGTTTTAATTGCTTGCTGCCTGCCCCGAATTCTGCTTGTGACCCTGACCTTGATTCTGCCTCGTCTACATTGCTCTGTCTGCTGTTATGTGGCCCTACCTGTTTTTGACCATGTTTATAAATAAAAGTCTGCAATTGGATCGGCACACATCCGGATTGCGTGTTTCATTTCAGCCAGCTCATGAACCAGGTCCCGTACAAGGGACACTTTTTAAAGATGCTATTTCGATTTAGATTGGATTGGCACTCTCGACTTCAATGCAGTACACCCTCATTCTGGCTGTATATTTCTCGGAGGACAGGAATAACTTTGACGTCTCGGTGGTGTCTGAAATGGCCGACACGTTTGGGTTACGAGCACAAGATGGCTGCAGAGTCTGAACCATTGCACAAGATGGCCACAGAGTCTGAAGCACTTCACAAGTTGGCCTCCGAGTCTGAACTGCCGCACAAGATGGCTGAATCGCTGAATCGCTGCACAAGATGCACGCCATTCCTCAGCCACGATGTCAGCACAAGATGGTTGCCAACCCAAAATTTCAGCCTCAGAACAAGATGGCTGCAACTCCCAAAACACAGTCGCTGAACAAAATGGCTGCTGCCTCTGAGTCACTACACAAGATGGACGTCATTCCTGAGCCCCACTCACAGTCCAAGATGGTCACCAATTCAGAGTCACAGTAACAACCCAAGATGGCAGCCGTTCCCGAGCCCCAGCAACTACATAAAACTGGTTGTCGCCCTTGAGCCACTGCACAAGAGGGCCATCAGAAACAAGTCTATGCATGGATGGAGACATATGGCATCCATCCTGGCAGACCCGCCTATGATTTCTGTCAGAACAGATGGTGTCCCCAAGCCCACTTCAGAGACTGTAACTCCCCCGAGCATGTTCCCAGGCCTACTTCAGAACCCATAGTGACAAGGAATCTGGCCACAGATTTTCAAGAGGTTCCACTGGTGGCTGCACAACCTCTAGAGGGCATTGCGAAAGCTGATGCCTTTCTGGAGGTTCTGCCGTTGACTGCACTGACCTCTGAGGTTGCCAAGGGAAATGTTGAGTTCTCTGAGGCTTCGCCAGTGGCTGCAAGAGCCCCAAAGATATCAGTTTCTGTTGCAGACTGTCCGGAGCTTCCGCTGGCAATTCATGCTCAAGAGCTACGGGGTGTGCAAAAACTGCAAATACTGCAAAGATCAGGTAGGAAGGTAGCAGATCAGGTAGGAAGGTAGATTGATTGTGTGTGTGTTTATGTGTGTGTGTATTTTTATCGGTCCAGTCACTTTGTTTTGAGGAGACAGATGGCCTATGGGTAGAAAGTGTCTGGATGTGTGGGCCCAAAAGCTTCGGTACCTTTTGCCAGATGGCAGGAAGGTGAAGAGCGTGAGGGGTGTGTATGGTCAGCCACAATGCTGGTGGCTTTGTGGTGTAGCGTGTGGTGTAGATGTCTTCGATAGAGGGGAGAGAGACCTCGATGAGCTTCTCAAATGTCCTCACTATCCGCTGTAGGGTCTTGCGGTCTGATACAGGGCAATTCCCAAACCAGACGGTGATGTAGCTGCTCAGGATGCTCTCAATAGTTCCTCTATAGAAGGTGGTGAGGATTGGGGGTGGGAGCTGAGCCTTCCTTAGCATTCTCAGTAAGAAAAGATGTTGTTGGGCTTTCTTGTGCACAGAGCTGGTGTTGAGGTACCAGGTAAGGTTCTCCTCCAGGTAGACACCCAGAAATTTAGATCTCCACAGAAGAGCCTTCGATGCTGAGTGGAGAGTGATCGCTCCATGTACTCCTGAAGTCAACAACCATCTCTTTTGTCTTGTCGACATTCAGAGACAGGTTGTTGTCTTTACACCAATCCGTTAGCCTCTGCACTTCGTCTCTGTAAGCTGACCCAGTGCCTCAGTGTACTGGAGGTATTGTTGGAGAGAACTTTGACTATCAGGCTCTGATTTGCAACTGGTTGTGTGAACCCCCCTGGGTGCCGGTTAGAGCATGGGTTTCAAGAATGTATTAAAGGGCTATTGTTGATTTAAAGGCAGTACAGGCATTAGTCTCTAACACAAGAAATACAGTAGACAGTAATAAGTAACAATAATCAAAGCATATACACAATAGTAACATTCATTGGCATATAAAGGCAGCCAAAGCATACTAAAACACAATCTAAGGATTATAAGAAAAGAATCTGATCTATCTCATTGCACACTATAACCATAAATGATCAAAGAAACATAATAAACACTCCCCTATTGCTGGCTATAATCACAACCCATCAGAACGTGCATTTGGTATAGAAAGCTCAGAATAATCTTTCACATCATTAAGTGAAGTTACAATGATTATTATTTAAACAGTAATATACATCAATAACGAAGAAAATTCACATCTTGCGTAGCATCATTAATCTAACAGAAATACCGGCTGCGGGCATGTCCAGACATGCACGTGTGATGCAGTTATAAATAACTCAATACCAATCTTATTAAACGCTCAAGCATAAACACATAAACAAACAGGCTTACTTGTAGGTCAATGACTAACATTTCAAATAAACTGCAACAAACAAAAATGAATGTCCATTCAGTGATCGGCTCGGCAGCATACAGTTCAGCGGGCAGCAGCGACTCAATGTGAAAAGGAATGACGCACATCATAATAAACGCTCTCTTAAAGAAGCCTTCACAACAGGTATGGTTCCCAATCCGCACTGCCTGAGGTCTTTTGTCCAGGATCCAGTTACAGAGGGAGGTGTTCAGGCCCAATAGACTCAGCTTCCCGATCAGGTGGTGGGGGATGATTGTGTTGAATGTTGAACTGAAATCTATGTACAGCATTCTGACGTAAGTATCCTTCATGTCGAGGTGTGTCAGTGCCAGGTGTAGTGTGGCAGAGATGGCATCGTCCATCGAATGGTTTGAACAATATGCAAACTGCAGTGGGTGCAGTGAGGGGGGCAGCAAGGTCTTGATGTGTCTCATGACAAGCCACTCGAAGCACTTCATGATGATGGGTGTGAGTGGAACAGGGCGGTAGTCATTGAGACAGGACACAAGACTTCTTCGGCACAGGGATGATGGTGGTAGACTTGAAGCATGTAGGAACAATGGCACTGCTCAGAGAGATGATGAAGATGTCGGTGATAACATCTGCCAGCTGTTCTGCACATTCTCTGTGCACTCTGCCTGAGATGTTGTCTGGTCTAGCAGCTTTACGTGGGTTGACCCTGCATAGAGTTTTCCTCACATCAGCCGTTGTGAGACACAACACCTGGTCGCTCGGAGGAGGGGTGGTCTTCCTCGCCATAAAATCGTTCTGCATGTCGAACCATATGTAGAAACTGTTCAGCACATCTGGGAGGGAGCCGTCACTGTCACAGGCAGGTGATGTCCTGTAGTTGGTGATGGCTTGTATGCCCTGCCACATGCGCTGGGTGTCACCACTGTCCTTGAAGTGATTGTGGATTCTCTGGGTGTGTGCACGCTTCGCCTCTCTAATGGCCTCTCTGTTCTTAGGATCACCTTGTCCCCCACTCTGAAGGCAGAATCTCGGGTCCGCAGCAGTAATCCACGGTTTCTGGTTGGGTCGTGAGATGATGCTCTTGTAGACAGTGACGTCATCAGTGCACTTATTGATGTAGCTGGTCCCTGATGACGTGTACTCCTCCAGGTCAGTGAAGTCGCCGTAAGTTGCAGCTTCCCTAAACATGTTCCAGTCAGTGTTCTCAAGACAGTCCTTAAGAGCAGAGATGGATCCCGTTGGCCAGGTTTTTACCTGCCTCAGAACTGGGTTTAAACACCTGAGAAGTGGTCTGTATGCTGGAATTAGCATAACAGAGATGTGGTCTGAGTAGCCGAGGTGGGGGCGGGGCTCTGCCCGATATGCACTGGGGATGTTTGTGTAAACAAGATCCAGCATGTTTTCCCCTCTCGTTGCAAAGTCCACATACTGATGGAATTTAGGGAGCACTGACTTGAGATTTGCATAGTTGAAGTCTAGAATAAAAAGGTCTGCATCTAACAGTCACAGTCTCCAGCAATGATGAGCAAAAGTTAGAAACTAGTACAGAGTTCTTACACCACTTCATGTTAATGTAAACACATAAGCCACCAAGTCTTACTGCACAGAGCTGCATTTCTATCGGCGCGAAATGAGGTTAGCCCATCTAGTTGAATGGTGGTGTCTGGAACTCTGTCGCTGAGCCATGTCTCTGTGAAAACAAATACACAGCAATCCCTAAACTCACACTGTGTAGTCTGTTGGAGTCGGATGTAGTCCAGTATATTGTCCAGCGAGCAGACGTTTGATAAGATGATAGACGGAAGAGCTGGCCAGCTAGGGTTTGTTTTTAGCCTAGCACAGACTCCCGCCTGCTTGCCGCGTTTCCACTTCCTCACGCACCGCTTACAATGTCCTCCGGCCATCGGCATCAGGCAACTCCGAGGGCTGGAGGCCTGGTTTCCGGAGTAAACCGAGTTTGCAAAGCTTCTTGCGCAACTCATCTTGAATGGATTTAACCTGGTTATTTAGTTGTAAAAGTGTTTGGTGGTGGTAAATACGAACATAGTTTGCGCCGATGTCCATATACTGAAAACAAATAAACAAAAGTAAACAAAGTAGCACCATTTTGGCTCGGGAGAGGCCGCTGTGTGCAACTACCACACCACCATCTCGGCCTGTGTTCATATGCCCTACCACTGACATGAAGGCCGTTGAATGCTAGATCCAGTTCCCCGTGGATTCCGTTCTGCAGTCACGGCCAGCAGTATCGATCCCAATACCTGAAAGTCCAGTCTGCCTGTCACGGCCAGAAGTGTTGGTTCCAAACTCTCGTCCTGCCCTGTTCCGACCAAAGAGGCCTTCATTAATCTCTCTATGTTCTCTTACACAGTCATGTCTGCTCTGCCCTCGTTACCTGCGCTGCCCTGGTGGGCTTCCGGTCCGCCTGCGCCACCCTGGTGGGCTCCCGTTCAGCCTGCGCTGCCCTGGTGGGCTCCTGTCCCATTATATATGAAGTAACAATTTTATTCTCTTTGTCTCATTGGATGGAAACCATGCTTATGCTTATTATGTTTTGTGCGATATTCCAATTTTGCACATAAATTAAATTCTAAACTTTGGATGGAAACTTGGCTATTGTTATTTTAATATGAGCTTCATAATGTATGTCTTGCTCTATATTCTTCCTACTACAAATGTGTTCTTATTCAATTATTGTTTTTTCGTAAAAAAACTGCAATAATTTCGACTTGAAAACTCAAAAGCCACAAATTCGCTGAGGTGTATGATGTCATGTGAACACGGGCATAAACATTCCGTTTTAAGCAAATAAAAAATATCAATGAATCATAGTTTCTACATTAAGCCAAAGTTTACTGTTTGATCTTCACTTTGGAATTTGCTTTCATAGCTCAGAAATGTAAGTGAGATCTCTTAATTTTCATTCAAGTATCGACTTTGTCACAGATGTTTCTTATAAAATGAATGGACAAATGAAAACAACTGTACAGAGTACAGAGTTCTAAAAATTAATATGGATGCCATTGCTCAGATAATTTGATCTTGGAAGATAATGAGAAATGTTTTGATCTTTTCTTAGGAGAAACATCTGAGAAGTACTTAAGCAAAGGTCTCCATTAAATCTCACTGCTGTCTAGACGAAACACCTAAGACATTAAAGAGAGAGCATTTGGTATTTTCTTGGCTATGGGATCAATCTTTATTTTGTGGTATCCCAGTAGGTATATCCCACATCTTTGGGACTCTCACACAGAAGGCAAAATAGATTGCTCTGAATAAGGAGATAAGATTTCCTATAATAAAAAAAAAAAAAAAGAGCACTGATGTTTTGAATTATATTTGTTTCTGTTTCATTGACAATTCATCCTTGTTCATACTGTATACTGTGACTAATGAAATCTTGGGTTCAGCATTAGGCAGTCTGCAATACATTACTGTAAGGGAATATGGCGATATAACTGATGTGGTGTTTAAGAGACCTCAAGAGAAATAACAGAGGGCTGATAAAACCAGTGGGGAAAATATTAAAGACATAAAATATGTAAGAAAGTGGAAAAGTGATTGGAAAGCAAAGAAGAAATTTCATTTGTAGAAAAACGGATTATGCCTTCGAAGATATCAGCATGCCAGTTTTGCTCTAGATAAAACAACTAAACAGAGCCAGCATTAAACTTTTCCAAGCCATCATATCTCTTCACTTTGTGTCTGGGATTTGTTTGCAGAATTACTGAAATATTTATAACAACAACAGTGGAGGTGAGAAACTTGTGTGGGGTTAAGTGCAGTCCCGTTGAGGTAAGTAAACCATGTTGTGCTCTTCAAAGCTCTCCTAGTGAGCCACGGTACTGCTGGATTCTCATACAGGACTGAAATGTGCTGCCTCTGGGAAAGGTTAACCTCATGTACTTGCGTGCCAAAATCTAAGTCACCATAAGAGGACAACATTTCTGACAAAACACTCTCCTTGCCAGAGAAGGTTTTCTGTGTTTTTAATGGCTCTGCTGTGCTGAAATTATCAACGGCACCACTGATTCATGGTAAAAGGAGGGGGCCAGAATCAAGCCTTATAAAAAGAACAAATATTTTATTTCTGACACCCCTTCATTTACACCCTTTTCAATTTATACTGAGTAAAACTGATTGAATGTTAAAATTGGCGTACAATCTGAAAACAATTAATTATGAAGTTTCATTATTGGAACTTTTCAAGTGTGCATATAAATCTTTCTAAGCATTCAGATGTTCAGAGTACTTACTGATGGCTGAAGTGGTGATGAAGGTGAGGTGTGCTCGGCTGCTCTTGAGTCGATTCTGACCCCAGTAAGAGACGGCCTGAATCTGTGCAGTGTAGTGTGTGTTGGGCTGTAGACCCTGAAGCTCCATCTGTGTTACATCCTACAGAAAATAAAATAAATTAAGGATTTAGCACTAAGACATGCATATAATTTTTTTTTTACAGTATTATATAATTACAAAATAAGGAGGATTTTCAATTCCTATTCTGGAGGTCCAGCTTCAAGCAGACTTTATATCCAGTCCCAATAAACCTTGTTTATCTTGTTTGGATGCGTTGGTCAGAAGAGCCCTTCCCAATACTAACCAGGTTACTGACAGATGTGTTTTCTGCATTGTCAGAAACTCCTGTGCTTGCATCCAAATTTTTGTAATACTTCATCTTACGGCTGTCTTTGGCATCATCTAATTTCCTTGAAAAAGCTAGGGAATTTTGTTTACATTTTGTTTGCTTATCTGACTATTACAACTTTGTTCTGAGTTAATAAAGAAATGTCATGAATCACAAGGTAAATATGGAGTGCCAGAGGGCTCAGTGTTAGGCCCGCTGCTTTTCCTCTTGTACATGCTTTCTTTTGGAGACATTATCAGGAAACATGGAATTAGTGGACATTGTCATGCTGATAATTGTCAGGATGAAGTTCCATGCAGCACCCCTTAGTGGGCACTCCATCCCCATCTCACTGTCATCTGGACTCACACTCACTCGGACTGAATCTCTCACAACACACCACTCATTCACACCTGTCTGCCATTTCTAATTACATCAACAGCTGCAGCTCATCACCACACCCACTCACTCATTATCACACTGCAAATAAACCACATTCACACAGAGACTTCATTCGTGAAGTCTTGATTTGTTCTGGCGATCTTTACTTAGTGTTTTTCCCATGTTTGTTTTCTGTGTTTTTGACTTTGGGCTGCTTCCCTGGATTGTTTGATTGTTCTCTGCCTGCCTTGAACTCTGCTTGTGACCCCAACCTTGATTCTGCCTCTTCTCTATTGCCCAGTCTGCCATTGTGTGACCTTCCCTGTTTTTGACCATGTCTATGAATAAAAGTCTGCATATGATTCCACACGCCTCCGCCGCAATCATTACAATAATATTCAGCTTGTGCAAATAAATTTTCTATTTCCCTGTGCCCCAAAGTTCAAGTTTAGTGGTGTGTGAACAATAGAAGAATGCATGAAAGTGAAGTTGACTGTATTTATATTTTTTCTTGTTTTTTAGATTATTATTTGTGATGTGTTTTATGTTAAAATAAATATTTGTTACAGTGTCTGAAGTGGTGAACTACTATACACCCATGCACTAGGATATAACTTGTCTCTTGATAGTTGCATTCTCTTGTTATCTTCAACATTAAATAATATTGATAGCAATCTGCTGTTTAGGGCATATCTACGATTTATAAAGCTGATAATCTGTTTCATGCATTTGTGACCTCAAGACTAGATTTGTAATGTGCTACTGGGTGGGTGTCCTACAGGATTATTAAAAATGAAATTACAGCAGTTAGAGTGCTTACTAGAAAAAAATAAATATGATCATATCAGTCAAATTTCAGTGTCACTATATACATTTCAGGAATTCAGATAATTATTTATAAAGCTTTGAAAGGACTGGCTCTGCAATGCTTAAGTGAGCAAAAATCACACTATATTTCATCATGTTCATTCTGGTCATTTAATAACACCAAGAATATCAAAATCCTCTGTAGGAGGTCCTGTTTGGCTCTAAAAGTCATGAATAGTTTTCCTAGTAATGTTTGGGATTCAGATACACTCTGTCAGCTTACGTATACATTCCAGATCCATCTCTTTAGCCAAGTATACACCTAATTCATCACCTAAACACATGGTTATGCTGCATTAGTTAGATCAACCGGAATTAAAAACACTACTTATAAATCATAATTATTATGTGAAGGGTATCTATGCTAATATGAGTCATTTGAAATGAGTCATTCATTTAAAGTCAATTGCTACAAGCTGGACAACAGTTGAAAACATCTATGCTATCAATGACAGGAGGTAGTTTACCAACATCACAGCTTAAAAAAACCTAATGCAGCTTTATTCAATTGGTTTCAGCTTTCTACTTTTCTGTCACAGAACGACCTGCTGGCTGACAATCTGGCTTCAAAAGCTAACATTCCACAGAGACTGTCTTGCTGTCAGTTGTTTAAACTGAGAGCTGACTCCAGATTATGGGTCCTACACGACTGTTCTGCTGTCTTTTATATGATAACCCACTAGATTCTACTGTCCTGGTTCTCTGTCCAGTTCTCTGAAGTGGCCATAGCAAAACCTGCACTTAGCTAGCTTGTGTCCTTGTGTCAGATCCTTTAATGTTTCACAGAGTTATGAACAAACCACATCAACTAACCACTGGGGTGTCTCAAGGTTCAGTGCTCAGTCCCCTCCTCTTCTCCACATATACAAGTGGATTAGTGACTAGTGCCTGGTGGTATTATCAAGTACAAAACTGCTTACTTGAATCATCATATTCTTCTGTGGTTTAACAGTTTTCCAACCTCCACCCAATCTGCTCACATGAGACCATGACAACGAGACAAGATGTTGATTTGAAAACATGTGGAGCCCAGCTGGTCTCCTCGGTGAAGAATTCAAGAACTATTCTAGATACCTTAGAGTATCATTTTGGGGTATCTGACTGGCATTTCATCATCACAGAGAACATGTACAAATAATTTGAGTTTGTTTTTTCTTTTGAACTAGATATAACTAGCACTCTTGCTTTTCTAAACATCAAAACTATACAATGAGTTTGTCCAGGAAGTCACACTAAATAAGTCTATCATGTTATCTGTTACTATAATTCAAATAATTACTGAGTACTTTCTGTACATATATGAGACAAATAGTGCTGTTCTGTTAAATGAGCCATACGTTAGTCATTCCTAAATTCTGAAATAACAGACATATAGGGCCACTGTGCATTTACTTTCAACTAAGTTGTGTGTTTTGGAATGAATACATTCTTAATTCCAGGCAGTCTGTAAATGATCTGACATTTTCTACTACTTTCAATAACTCTTAAATGCTTGCAGTGATCCATTCTGAGAACAAAAATCTGTCAGCTGAAATAGGCCTTTATAGGCTACTGTTCAATAAAATAGATTGCTTTCTCAGACACAGAGGTTATTGCATTGTAAAAACAAATTACCTAATCAAAACCATTTGAGAGCTGTGGCTTTCAGGAGAGCACTTGGACTACAATAAAATATGCTGATCACTAGGCCAGCTGCATCTGTGTTTTGCGGTCATGGTGGGGAACCGACTTAACTGGCTGTAGTGCTTTACTATATCACAGGTGGGGCACATGAGTCCAACACCTGCAAGGTGGCGCTGGCCAAAGGGGAGAGAGGTTGACCAGTGAAAACATATTTTAAATCCTTAAACTCAGTTGCAGATTTAGCACTTCCTGGGTCTGATGTTCCAAGACTGGAACCAAGAAAAACAACTCAGCAAAATTTCTCTCCTCTCTAAGAGTTCAGGTTCAGCTTTATGAGAGAAAGGTAAAAATTGTTCTTTAACCTCAACAAGATTTTGGCCACTATCTGCAGCCTCGGTCTGGCTTAATTTTCTTACTCATTCTTCTGAAATGAACTTTCCACATACATAAACACTGAACGTAACCCCCTACAGGTTCCCAGTTTAGCAGAGATGTAAAAATATGCATAGTATTTGAGAGTATACGCCAGCAGAGGGGTGAGACAGAGGCCTGAGCTCTGGAGGGCTTACCCCATCTGTGACCCGTCCAGCCCGGCTCTGGCTGGTTGGGGGTGTTCCTCGAGTGCTCCAGGTCACTTTGTAATGATGGACCACCAAGTCGCTCTCCCCGGGGGCCTCCCACAGGACCAGAACACTCACCGTGCCGTCAGAGAGAACTGTCTGGTTCCCAATTCTGGCATTCTGTGGGGTCTCTGGAGGGAACGGATCTGAAACAGAGATGTGAAGGTGCTTCAGTCAGACCACTGCTTTTCATCACACTCTCGTCAGTTTATTTGTGTTCACCTGACATGACCTGAAGTGAAGCACAGTGAGAAAGACTTCAGAACATATGCTCAAGACATGAGAATAAAGACAAACAATGATGGCCAACTTTATTGCTCGTGACATTTTCAGGGATGTGATTTTTCCATAATTAAACAGATTTTTTTTTTTCTTCATGCTAGCGGTGCAAGATTCTGTGTTTTCAGTCTCTCTGTTTGCACTCCATCTACTTCAACCATCTTCCCAGATTTGTAATGAGAATCAATTCTAAATCTGTTGTTGTCAAACGAGTAGCTTTTATGGTCTTCCTGTGATTTTCTGGGAAAGTTCACTGGTCAAACGCTTCAAAGCAAACTAAGCAAAGTTGGACACTAATGTTATTTTTCTGTTGCTCTGCAAAAGAAAAAAAAGAAAAAAAGAAAGATATAATATATTATATAAAAAAAGCATTATACAATATATTTTCTATTGATTAAATTTGTATCAATTAAATAATAATTCAACAATATTTGGAATACTATTACTACTAAGAATAATGGTTTCACTTTATTTTGATGGTCCCTTTAACGTAATCTGTTGAATATAAGTAAAATTGCACCTACATATCTACTAACTCTCAATAGAGTGCTAGCAGAGTATTAGTAGACTGGTATGGTTAGGGTTAGAATAAGTTGATATGTACTTGCAAAGTTACTTATAGTCAGTAGAGCGTCTTTTGGTAGACCATCACAATAAATAGTTAGCAGATATTAATTACAGAGTGTACTAATATTCTAATGAGAGTTAGTTGACATGTAGGTGCAAAGGTACTTATTGTCAACAGATTGTTCAAAAGGGACTATCATTATTATTGCATAGTCAGTCTGAATGCCTGTTAGCACTTTGGGGTAGAATATGACATAACCATTAAACTTTCATAATATTCCTTTTTGTCAGGATAGAAATGTCATCAGTAAGAGCAGTTTCCCTTTAAAATAAGGGAATTTAAACAAACAGAAACATTAAAAAATACATTATTGTAGCTTATTAAGAATAGTGAGGTGGTGTTCTAGAAATACAGTAGGAAAAGATCAAAAGAATTGTTGGCTTTTGTGTTCCTTGGCTCCACAGTGTTTTCTCAAGCTACTTTCAGCAGGAATAAAGGAATGCATGTGTGTGTGGTTAATGTGGTTCTCTATGAGTTTGTGTGCATGTTTTTGTTGATGTGGCAAACTGTTCCAGACATGGGTTGAGTAGTGTGTATAAGTGTGCTAATGTGTCCACTGCCGCTATTGACCACTGCCAGTGATGCGCAGATAATCCAGACAGGACAAGAGCGTAGACATAACATTCAGCCCGTGCCTCATTTTACTGTAAGCACACCCACCAGAGCCTTAAAAACAGTTATGACTACAAACATTCATGATCTTGTAGCTTGTTAGAAGCAGCAAATAATGTCAATCTGTTTCAAGAAGTGGGACATAAACCGAACACTTACAAGATACACAATATATTTTTATATTTCTGAAGATCGTCACACTTTATTTTAAGGTCTAAGTCTTAGCCATTAACAAAATATTAACTATGACTTTTGCCTCAATAAATGCCTAATTTGCTGCTTATTAAAAGTTGGTAAGGTAGTTGTTAGGTATTGGATATGATTGAGGATGTAGAATATGGTCATGCAATAATATTTGCTTTATAAGTATTAATAAACAGGCAATATGTCACTGACAATCTAATAATCAGGGTAAACTGAAGTGTTACCCTGAAGAGAGAAGCGTCTTCAAAGTTAATTATTTTCAGTAATGCATCAACTTAATTTTCAATGAGAGGTTTTGTATGAAAGAAATTAAGCCAGTTTGTGATACAGTGAAAATGTATGATCATAATATTTCAGGAAATATTTGTAAAATAAATAATGTTTTCAGCATATTTAACTAAGAAGATTGTACTTTAATTTTATGGTTTTTGTTTGAGAGTAATTTGATTGTTTTGTCATCTAACAGTTTTGTTATTGTATTAATTACAGATAATATTTTATAATTTGACTAACATTTGTTTGTAGCCAAAACCAAAAAAGTACTGTATAAAATAGTCATTATAATTACTGTTATTGGTCATTAATGTCATAATACTTAAAATAACAGCCAAGTAATTGATTTAGAGATAATAGTAATTTTGACTACAATCAAAAAATCTGTTATTTTCCGTAAAATGACATCCTTTTTACTGTGCATGTTATTTAACACATCAAAACTGTGATAAATATAGTGAAATATAGTAATATATTATTAAAACACTTTTGATTTAAAATGACTTCATAATTTGATTATGTCATGAATGTGTTCTCTCTTTAAATACTCCTTAAGTAAAAAAGAAAATAAATACAAGTGCACATCCAGTGCAGCTAAATGCTCTTCATCTATTTGTCACAACTCTCTATTTCACGCTTTTTATCACTGGCCGGCAAAAGTTATGTGTCAAATCTAGAAAAGCAACAGCACACACTCTATTAAAGATATCATTCATGTCTGTAGCATGTGGAACGAGTCACTAACCCAGGCATGAGCAATATTAATAGTGATACTTGACTTAGCAAACACTAATAATGCATTGCTTTCGGTTTCAAAGCATGAAAATAAAGACGCTCTGTTTCCGATTAAAGCAAAAGGCCAGCTGCTTTACCTTGGAGGCCAATCAATGTGCATTGAGCATGACAGAGGAAAGATGCTTTGATATGTCAGTTTAGCTCACATGCATGCTAATGTCGTGCCTGTGGGGCTTCTGAAGAGAGCGTGTTTGGTCTGTGAAGTCGGCTTCATTTCAGACTGCAGGGCAGCAACTAAACAAAGCATATAATGGCTAGTTCACCAGCACAAAAACTGTCACTTTGTATTTGTTCTCAGAGAGTCATTAGGTCACACAGGACTCTTCATCTGCAGGTTTCCCTCCAGCAAAGGCAGCCACGCGCCCGACCTTTGACCTCAGGCATTCTTAATTCGACCCCTCCCAACCCTGGGACCCCACATCCTCCAGCAGTTTCATGTCAGAACGAACTCCATGTGGTGGAAACTCTTTCCAAGATCTCCAGCACGTTCTGTGCAAATGTTTAGTGTTTATGTGTCAATTGGTTCTGGACTTGCCTGCGCCAATAAGAGATATTGCTTCAGCATTGGAGCATGCTAATTTCCGTTCCACTTTTAGCTAATGTGTGTTGACTGTCTTGATGCGAGGCAGATCGGACATTGAGAAAGAGCTTGGATGATGCTCCTAGGGCATTGCAGGAAGATGTCAGATATTTCTAACACTCGTTTTATTCTTGCTGAGTTTAGCACGCGCTCTCCAAAAGTTTGTAATCTTTCAAAATAGCAGAAGGTTTGATTCCAGTCGTTGGCAGTGGCTTGTGTGTTGCCTTGATCTGTGTGTGATTATATCTTGGCCGTGCTGTCGAACACGAAACATGCCAACGCAAGCATCCCTGAGGTCTGGGATGATATGGGCCGTATCACTCAGATCAGAGAGCATTACAGATATGATATTAACCAATCTGGTACCCAAAAAAACATTTCTTCGAACGTCTCCAAAAGCCAAGTCCCAAGTTTGAATCTGAGTTTGATTCCAGCTTGCCCTGGAGGATGTTTTCTGTATCCATGGAAAAGCTTATTTCATACTATTAGAAACATGTTTCACATACTGAGCGCCGGCCAGACCCAGAAAGCAGGAGGTGTTGTGTTTGTGTGTGTGTGTGTGTGTGTGCGGGTGAGCGCGTGTCGGAGGATTTCTGGGGTTTATGGCAGAGTGGTTTTCCAGAGGTGGCTGACGGCATGATGCAGTACTGCTGTGCTCTTTGGTCTGTCCTTTGGGGATTCACACATTCTCTGCACTGCACTTTGTCACAGACACAAAGCCTTTAGTCGAGCGTAAACTAAATACAGAATGGTTACAGGTCACCTAAGCGGTGATTTGTTATAGAGAACTGAACCAACTGTATGTCAATCTGTCCCAAATAGATTTAGAGTTGTGTGGGGAACAATGGGAACAATGGTAATCCAATGATTTTATGACTTTTTCTCATTTTGGGATCATTAACATGCATAGTGATGTGTTGTGGAATATGTTTATATACAATTTCTATTATGATTATGATGTTTGAGGGACATTTTTACCCACAAGGTTAAAGGCAGCTGCAAACACCCCCAAAAATGCATGTATTTTGTTATGTCAGTTGCTCAGGTATCCTCATTTACATTTCCTGTATTTACGTATGCATTTGCAAGATTATTTTAAGAAATGTACACTTTTGTAGAGTTTCAGCTCTTTGTGATGTCATTTTTAAACTACTTAAAAATGTATGCACTGTGAAAAAAAAGAAAAAGAAATAAATTGCTAGTTAATGGCTGGACGGTGCTTTACACTGGCCATAAAATACATACTGTATAAATGCTTGCCAATTGCTGCTCTGAGATAAAGCTGATTGTATCTGCAATTTTGGTCTAAAATGATTTTTCCTACCCAAATCCAAACTCGGGGTCCAAAACTAACCCTGGAAACTGTCCACGACCCCCAAGCAATATTTTAACAAACTGTCCCGTGTGTTTTTTTCTGTTTAAAAGAAATGAAATGTGACTGTATTGCTGTACAAAATGAATATATCTTAAAATTACTTCAAAAACAATTCATTTTGAAGAGTAATGGATCCAAGCAGCCAAATATGTGTGAGGGAGGATAATAGTTCTATACAGATCCGATCAGATTAATCAAATAAAAACAAAACAAGCTCCCGTAGCTAATATATGTCCATCCAGCCCTTTTTGATTTTAACTTTTTAAATAAATGCATGATTCATAAGCTTATTTGCAATAGCTCAACATAAAACATTATTGCGTCATTGTTTTAAAAACTGCATTCATGATTTATTTCACTGATTTATTTGAATCTTAGTGTTTTGTAATTAATACTGGTGCCATCTTTAACTGTTTAATGGGAAAATCCCATTAGCATCCTTGCTATTATTTTGAATGTGCAACCTACAGCGGTGAAAATTCCATATACACATCCATTTTTGTAGCACATAGGTATTCATAGGTAAGAGGACAGCATTTCAAGTAAATTATTCTCACAGAAACAGCAGAAATAAGGTGAATTACCTATTTTTCAATACTTATTATATACTGTACACAAGGCTTTTAAAATAAACAACTACTATTTTACACAGATACAGTGTTTGATGTTAAAAAGGTCATAAACTGGGTAACCAAAATTCCTCTGATCATTTGACATATAAAAGGTCATAGTACTATAAAAGCATCCTGTAAATTCACAAGTCTAATAACAGCTTATATTAGTAATTTGCCTTGTATAATAAGTTTTCATTTTACACTTGTTACACTGGTGTTTTTGCTGCGACCTCCATTTACTCCACCGCGTCCCGAGCCCTCGAGGCTGGATGACTAGTGCTTAGGGGTGGTTTGCTCTGGTTCTCACGGCCCCATCTCGGTACCTTTCTTCCCGGTTGCTAGCGCCGCTTCCGCTGGGAAGGGAGATCCTATGCTCCCCTCCCAGGCCTGTAGACACTTGTTGGCTCTGATTGGCAGTGTTTATACAGCCTGGGGAGAAGCTGCATCTGCAGTACATGCTAAGGCGTTGTTGCAAGTCCATCAGGCCAAGGCACTGAAGGATCTGCACGAGGGTGGTCATGACCTGGAAGTTCTCTGTGAACTTTGTACAGCCATGTACCTCGCGCTTCTAATGATGAAGGTTATGGTACAGTCTCTGTCAACGTCATCCACGTTGATAAAGAAAAAGATGCGTTAGGATCTGCTTGCTTAGATATTCCGAACTCTATTGGGGTCAGACAGGTATCAGGACCAACTCATTGTGGAAATCATACTGTAGATTTAGTACTGTCACATGGAATTGATAGTAATGGTGTTAAAATTCTGCAGCAAAGCGATGATATTTCAGATCATTCTCTAGTCTTGTATAAACTCCATATAGATAAACCTGCAAATTCTGCACCTTGTTACAAGTATGGTAGAACCATCACTTCTACCACAAAAGACTGCTTTGTAAAGTAATCTTCCTGATTTATCTCAATTTCTTAGCACGTCTAATAGCGTAGGACAACTTGATGATGCAACAGAAACCATACACTCTCTCTTTTCTAGCACTTTAGATACAGTTGCTCCTTTGCGCTTAAGAAAGGTAAAAAAACAGTTTGACTCCACTCTAACCCCACCCTAAAGAGAGCAGCCCGGAAAATGGAGCGTAGCTGGAAGAAAACAAAGCTAGAAGTGTTTAGTTTAGCTTAGCGGGAAAATATGCTAACTTAAAAAAACATTAAAAAGGGCTAGATCTGATTACTTTTCGTCTCTTTTGGAAGAAAACAAAAATAACCCTCGGTATCTATTCAATACAGTGACTAAATTAACGAAAAATAAAGCATCAACAGGTACTGACTTTCCACAAGACCACAGCAGTAATGACTTTATGCAATACTTTACTTCCAATATTAATAAACATGGTGTTAGCTTTCATTGTTACGTTGATGATACTCAGCTTTATATTTCTTCTCAGCCAGGTGAAACAAACCAAAAATTAACGAATGAAAAATTAACGGAATGCATAGCTGATATAAAAAACTGGATGTCAAGTAACTTCTTACTGTTAAATTCTGATAAAACAGAGGTGTTAATTATCGGACCTAAAAACCACACACGTAATAACCTAGACCACTGTCTAACACTTGATGGCTGCTCTGTTAATTCTTTTCCATCAGTTAGGAACCAAGGTGTGCTGTTTGATAGCAATCTTTCATTTGAAAGCCATGTTTCTAGTATCTAGTAATTCATGTGTTTATGACCTTGAGGTTAGACTATAGTAATGCTTTATTGGGTGGTTGTTCTGCATGCTTGATAAATAGACTACAGCTGGTTCAAAATGCAGCAGCTAGAGTCCTTACTAGAACCAGCTGAAGTATGAGCATATTAGCCCAGTTCTGTCAACACTGCACTGGCTCCCTATCAAACATCATATAGATTTTAAAATCTTGTTAATCACTTATAAAGCTCTGAATGGCTTAGCTCCTCAATACATGAGCGAGCTCTTGTCAAATTATAGTCCTCTATGTCTGCTGTGTTCTCAAAACTCTGGCCATTTGATTATACCTAGACTATCAAAATCTACGCCGGGTGGCAGATCTTTTTCCTATTTAGAACCTAAATTCTGGAACAATTTACCTAATACTGTTTGGGAGGCAGGCACACTCTGTCAGTTTAAATCTAGATTAAAGACGCATCTCTTTACTCTGGCTTACACATAACACACTGATACACATTTATTAATCAAATCCGTTAAAGGATTGTTAGGCTGCATTAATTAGATCAGCCGGAACCGGGAACACTCCCCTTCACACACGATGTACTCGTTACATCGTAAAAAGAATGGCCGTAACGCTAATATTAGTCTGTCTGTTCCTCAGTCCATGTCCAGATCAGATGGTAGATCAGCACAAAGAGATGATCTTCATCAGAGACCAGTGGACAGATGAGTATCTAGTAAACTATATGAGCCCTGTGGACAATTCACCAGAACCAGATGCACACAAACACACACAATATACGTCTTTTACACAATCTGACGTGTTTAAAATTGCACAAATTTATTAGAGCATCTGTCGATGTGGCAGATGTGTTCATCAAAAAATATTTTAAAATAATAAGTTGGCATTATCCATTTTTCAGGACTTTCCCCGGCAGATGCAACATCTTCCTCGGCACATAAACTGTTTCTTGTCTGCAGCACATCTGAATTTCAGGAAGTGATTAACACGGTAAGCTGAGCAAATTTAACTGAATGATTGTTGATGTAAACTCATACGAAATCGCTTATTCACAAGGGAGCTGGGGGTAGGTTTGTAAATTGTACTGTAGCTAGCTGTCCTGCTAATTGAGCTAAGTTGGCTGGACATTGCTAAGCGGTGTAGTCTTGTAGGCAACGATCAGCAGATTAAATATAGGGATCATATGCATATTGCTTCAGGCAATAGTTGTGCGGGCAAATAAGTGAAAGTAAGCTGTGGTGTTTTATGTGCAGTAGGCAAAACGTCTCGGTTACGTATGGTAACCCTCGTTCCCTGAGTAGGGAACGGAGACGTCACGTCGAGAGCCGACGAAT
>JAUCMS010000049.1:10840364-10856684 GCA_032357445.1 Enteromius radiatus | reverse complement strand
CCAGAATTGGTCATGGACCGACGGACCCAATATAGACATGATCTGCACGTCTATCCGACGTCCAATGTTTAGTGGGAACACACACACAGGCAAATGTAGTTACTACTTTACATGTTACCCTTTGGAGATATTATCAGGAGACATGGTGTTAGCTTTCACTGGTATGCTGATGATACTCAGCTCTATATTTCTTTTCAGCCAGGTGAAACAGACCAAATTGAAAAACTAACAGAGTGCATAGCTGATATAAAAATTGTATGACAAGTAACTTCTTACTGTTAAATTTTGATAAAACAGAGGTGTTAATTATCGGACCTAAAAACCACACACGTAATAACCTAGCCCACTTTCTAACACTTGATGGCTGCTCTGTTAATTCTTCTTCATCCGCTAGGAACCCAGGTGTGCTGTTTGATACAATCTTTCATTTGAAAGCCATGTTTCTAATATCTGTAGAACATTTTTCCACCTCAAAAACATATCTAAATTGTGACCTATGCTCTCAACCTGAAATGCAGAAATGCTAATTCATGCATTTATGACCTCGAGGCTAGACTATTGTAATGCTTTATGGTTGTTCTGCATGCTTGATAAATAGACTACAGCTGGTTCAAAATGCAGGAGCTAGAGTCCTTACTAGAACCAGGAAGTATGAGCATATTAGCATGGTTCTGTCAACACTGCACTGGCTCCCTATCAAACATTGTATAGATTTTAAAATCTTGTTAATCACTTACAAAGCCCTGAATGGCTTAGCTCCTCAGTACTTAAGTGAGCTCTTATCACATTATAGTCCTCCATGTCTGCTGCATTCTCAAAACTCATTTGATAATACCTAGAATATCAAAATCTACTGCGGGTGGCAGATCTTTTTCCGATCTAGCACTCAAACTCTGGAACAATTTACCTAATAGTGTTCGGGAGGCAGGCACATTCTGTCAGTTTAAATCTAGATTAAAGACACTTTCTCTTTACTCTGGCTTATGCTTAACACACTAATACACATTTATTAATCAAATCCATTAAATGATTGTTTGGCTGCACTTATTATATCACCCGGAACCGGGAACACTCCCCTTCACACACAATGTACTTGTTACATCGTAAAAAGAATGGCATCTACGCTAATATTAGTCTTTCCAGAACTGACTAGACCAGAACACCTAAATGAGCTCCGTGGAAAAATCACCGGAACCAAACACACACACACACACTATAAGTCCTTTGCACAATCTGACAAGAAATTACTTTATGACTTTAAATTGAACTGGAAATTATGTGCTGGGCGTTATTATTTTATAATTGCACAAAAAGTCCTGGTGCTTTACAGTGACATTCACTGCAATATAGCGGCAAGGATTTTGACTAGCATTTTGTTTTGCCAAAATAAAGACCAAAATGCAAGCTGCCACACATAATGCAGTGCAGAGTTTGCTTGATTTGCATTAATTCTGCAATTGCAAAATTGCTAGATCTGGGAGGGAGCGTACAAGGGTTTGTTCAACTCACTAACCCTAATAGCAATAGTAATAGTAATGCTTGATTTAGTACACACCACTAATGAGAGGCAGCTGGAAAGCCAGGGAGTGACAAAAAGTGAAAGAAAGACAGACACCGGGTGGTATGCAGCGGTTAGACAAAAGCCACCCACCCAAACCATGCCGGGTGAGCCACAAAGGCGTCCGACGATCCCTGTGTGTCTGTCCCATCATGTGTTTGTACTGACTCACAAGCTTTAGCCGCCGTTGACACACCAAGTCAAACACACATAACCTCTGAGTCTGCACACACATGTGGCAGCGGGGTGCTCTGGAAACTGTTCATCTGCACAACATCTCCAGGATTACTCAACTCAACACTTCTGTCAGTCTGAACGAGGCGCATGTTTCTTCCATTGGGTGAATCACAGAATTGGGAAAACAACAAAGGGCTTCACTGCGTGTGTCTAAGTGGCTGTGAAGAATTCTGGGTACTTATTACCCAATGCGTCTTATGCACAGCTGAACCACACAGCGCATCCATCTGATGGACCTCAAGCGTTGAAACACTTCATGCTGACTGTTTAAATTAAAGCTTTGTTGAGATAATGATCACTGAATTCCAACAAGATGTTAACAGTTGTTGCACTTTCTGTGAAGAACAAAGGTCTGGACGTAAACACGGCTCTTATCTGGTTGACTTCAATAACGTGCTGATCTCTGCTGAGGGAAACATAATCTCTGTGTTCAACTCTAGACCACTCTGGGGACTCAGGATAAAAGGGCCATAAAAGCACACTGGAATTCTGAGACTTGTTCAATTGTTGCTTCAATTCGTTTTAGACTAACGCACACATAACCACATGCACACTTGACACGTCTTTGATTGCAGAGCGTGACAACATGGCTCCGTGTGCTAATTCATAAGCTTGTCTCAGACTTATATTTGTGCAGTTTTTAATCAGAGAAACGTCTCACGCAATTAGCCTTTCCTTCACGGCTGTAACAATCTCCAGTTGGCAAAAACATAAGGAGGAATTCTTCCATGGAGAGACTTACCTCGCACGTCTTGGGAGACAGGGCTCGTCTTGTTTCCCATAATTCCTTGCATGGTTGTAGGCACTGCAGACAAACAAATAAACAATCTTGAGTATGGCCTATAACGTTTTAAAATAGCATAGATAGCCGTGGAGAAACAGAACACACAAGTATTTGCATGTGAGAACAAGGAATGCACTGTTAAAGTACAGCAGCTGTGAGGACATGTTCAACCGTTGCACTGTGGAGACGGCAGAACTACAAACTGTTATGACAAGCTGTTTAAAATATTGACAGATTGATGAATATTTCATGGGTTTGACCACATCTAGATGTTGTCAAATTTAAATGCATTCATAAAATATGTTTATTTTGAGGTTTTTAGGAAACTCACCCCAAGCCTAAATATTGAGCAGAAATAATATTTTGCAAAAACAAGGTGTAAATCTGTATCGATGTTCAATTTCACACACTTAAAGTAAACTTTGCTACATTAAAGCCCTGGTATACGCAAAGTGAAATCACACAACAGACAGGTGTCACATAATTTTAAAATCTGGACAAAAGGTGAATTTGAATTTTAAACTGTACCTTCTATATTACATTGGTCCTTGATAGGTAGGTGTAACATCTTTGATGAAAATATATTTTTCTGTTTAATTTTTCCACTCAGATCCTCATGCTGGATTCAAAATCACCTGCTTGTGTGAATGTTGAGGTCAGGAGAGTAAGTTTTATCTGCACAGCTCTTATTACATGCCTTCCATTTTACTTAACCCCCTTATCCTGACTCCAACCTGGGTCACAGCACCAATGCAAATGGTACAACTCGCACTACTCTGAATGGAAACTGGCATCCAATATGTGACGTGGGTACTAATAAGGAGTCTAAAGACATAGTCTCCAGGATTAGCAGTCAGTGCAACTCTTAAGCTCAGGGGAGTGAGCTCTTAGTATCTGGCCTTCTAAGCCTCACAAATATCCAGGTCATGGCACCAAAGTAACTGGTCCAACTTGTGCCACTCCTAGAGGAATTTGAATCAGCCTCAACTAACACGGTAGACAGGTGCACTAAAAAAAATAAAGACCATATCCTTTGGCCTTTACCTTTTGAGGTCAGGGACGTGAGGTGTACCTCTGAATTCTCATATGCCCCAATTACACTCTCCCCCTAAACCTCACCATTTTCCAGGTCACGGAAACCAATATAACAAGTCCAACTAGCATCCAATATGAGAGGTGGGCACTAATAAGGAGTCTAAAGACCACAGCCTCCAGGATTAACTGCTAGTGTGATTTACCTGTACAGCTCTAAGTATCTGGCCTCTGTTTACTCAAGCCCCTAAGCATCACTGCTATCCAGGTCATGGCACTAGTGGAATAGGTCTGACTTGCACCATTCTGAGAGGGATTTGAACCAGCATCAACCAGCATGGTAGACAGGTGCATTAACAAAGAAACTAAAGACCACAGCTTTTGGCATCAGTTACTTGTGTGACTCTTGAGGTCAGGGGATAGAAGTCTATGAACTCTTATATGGCCTCCATTACACTCTCCCTCTAAACCTCACAACTTTCTGGGTCACGGCACCAATGTAACAGGTCCGTCTTGTGCCACTTAGGGGACTGAGGTTTGCCTATATAGCTCTTACTATCTGTACGCTATCTGTTGCACCTGCTCACAGTATTTTTTCTATAAATAAAGAATAATGAAAAGCTTCGTTATGAGTATACCAAAGTCTATAACCACAAAGAGAATGTTGTATTATTGAAAAATCAGTTTCCTTATGAATGGAGAGTAAAATACAGCAAAATCTTTGTTGCTTTTGCTCATGGAGCTCATAATTTAAGGCATGGTGGAGATATAATTTTTAGTTTTCCACCCTTTCATTCCAATGACAACTGCTCTAAGTTGTTGTAGAAGTAAATCACTTGGCTTTGTGCTGATGCTTTAAGGATTACAATGGAAAACGATGTAGATATATTGGATATTGTATGCACTGTCTGCACAAACAGATTCGGTTTCATTGCTTACAAAATGTGGTCGATCCTAACAATCAAATTTGTGAGAATAAATCCAAGCATTCAAACATCCGATACAAAGGATGACCACATTTGTTCCATTCAGAATCGAACGTGTTTTCCCCCCTGTAATCTAAGTGATCCGCTCCCTCCGAGATGTGCTCTCGGTTGAACCCCCGCTGGCCGGGCCTCCAGTCGCTCATGTGTTGGAACATTTGAACACATCTGTTGTGTGTTATGTGATGGATTATTCTGACATCTGCCCCCATCTATCCCCCACCTGAACAGACAGCTTTCATTTGGCTGTACTCAAAGTTAAGACCACGTTCAAAAAACAAGAAAATGGACAGAAAATAAGAAAGCGGAGAGACATGGAGTGAAATTGGTTTAACCTTACTGCAAAGATAATCTTATTATCAAGAAAATCAAAGTCTAAATCTGTCATTTATAGCGACTTTGATTAAAAACTATTCAGGGATTCTTTTAAAAATATGTTCTTCTCAAACAAGATTTGTTTTTCTTCTGGTGATACCAGTGTCTAGCCAATGCCCATATCACTAAAGACTGACAGTTTGCAGAAAGGAAAACATCCAAACTCATCCAATACTAATACTGTCAAAAGTACAACATAGACAAAAATAAATTCTTCAACAAAAACATGGGTCTGTCTTTAAGGTGAAGTGTGTTTTATCTTAAAATGTAGAAATGTGGAAAGATATGTGGAGTCAACTACGAGTATAGATTTTTTTTATAAGTTTATTACCCTGAAAATATTACTTATTTGTAAGAAGGTCAAAATAGCAACAGTTATGCAACCATTCCCTCTGTGAAAAAAACAAAGCAAAACAAAACCCCACCACACATTTAGAAATAATAAACTTTGAAAAAATATACTTAAATGTTAACTGGCTGTAATGTTTATGTAACTGTATGTTAACTGTAATTAAATAAAAATAATAATTTATATTTATATTAAATGCAATTAGCTGAATTTTAGAGCAATTTTTAACCAAATTAATTTGGACTTATATTCATTTTTTCTAAATATAATTTTAAAATTATAATAATGATAAAGTCGCAGTTTAATATATTTAAAATATAGTTAAATTTATAATTAACTAAAAGGTACTTTAAGACCTTTGAAGTGATGCATTTTTAGAACTGTACTTAAGTGTGTTAAGATACATTATATGTTGACTTCATTAGGCCTGTTACATGTTCTGCAAGTACAGCTTTTACAAATAAAGTTTTAAGATTTGAAGCACCACACAAACAGATGCTGAATACAGTCCAAACCCACTACATACTGTAATACGAAAAACAAGCAAAAGTCATTTATTGATAGATTATACAGCAATGTAAATTCAGTCAGTAACAATATCCCAATTGAGTGTTTTCACGTTTCTATATTCGTTGAGGTCAGAAAAGCTCCTGTGTTTCCTACCTCCATTTAATGACTGCTGATGGCCCTCATCACAACACAAACACACACACACTGCTTGGCAAACACTCTGTCTGTGAGTCATCAATATGACAACACACTCCTGAGAGGAAGGGGGGATGGGAAGAGAGCCAGAGATCTGGACTGCATTAGTGCGTTTGTGAACAGCAGATCTACCACAAACACTGCAGCAGGGGGTCAGCGCATGGAGACCAGTAGCTGTGACACAGGTTATCACTGACTAATTTCCCTCAGACAAAGGGCTCTGGCATGACACATGCAGGACTGTGGGATATGTTGATGGATGAATGAGTAAAAAAGCATCTGCTGCTTCTGTTTACAAATGATCCTAGTTTAACAACGAATAAGTAAACCCATGATGCAGCTTCTCCTCACATAAAGGTAAACTTTAGGCCGATTAGTGATTTAGATGATTGAGATGAGTTAGATGATTCAGACTTTGATGACTGCAGCGCACAAAGAGAGCTTTCGGAATAAAGAGAAAATTCTGCTTCAAAGATATCCAAAGTGTCTCCTGGTCTCTTGGAAAAAGTTCACAACAATAGTAATAAGTAATCACAGGTGAACAGCATAAATAGTTTTGTGAGAATTTCCTAAAATGCTCCTTACGTTCAGTCTGTGGACCAAAACCTTTCTTTAATTCTGTGTTGAAGATGAATGCTTTCTGAGAGACGCCCCACAGGGAGGAGAGCATTTTCTATACTTCTCCTCATCATCCTCCTCCAGATCAGAAGAAGCCAGACATATTTTCTTCAAGTGGAGCACTGACTCTTTGCCCTTGTCAGGCTACACTGACTGGTCTCTGACGGAAAAGCTGTGGGAGACTCTTCTTTATACTTAATCTTCTCTGACAGCGAAGAAAAGGTGATATTTCAACACAAGATGAGGGTTATGATGAAATTTCATCAGGTGATAGGTAAAGCATTAGAGGGACCAACAGATCTTAATATTTTAGGTATTCCAGTTCCACTGAATCCTAAAGCCTCGGGAATAATTTTCTTTGCTCCGTCTAAATAGAAAACAGGGCTTAAAAACTGAAAAAAAAAATCCATTCGGTTCACTCTGAGTAGAATCGATATTATAACGTTTCTGTTCTTGCGTTCCTCATTAAACAATACGTTCCGAAAACGGTTTTCTAGAAAAAATACCAGTTAATAAACTTTATTTTATTACACTGCGCGATAGATAGATAGATAGATAGTGTGTGCCTTTTAATAACATGTTTGGCATTACGCTTACAAATGATTAAACCAATTTCCGTGTTCGTGTTATTTGAACTTCTTGTCTTTAAAACCGAATATACCGAGTTCACCTGGAAACTCGTTACAAATGCGCTAATAATTTTTTTAAAAACATAATATTTTTTTGTTGTTTAATAATACTATAGCGAAATAAGCCCCTTCAAGATCATCCACTTAACATCCTGACCACATGGCTTAATCTGTGATAAAAACCTGTTTTTCTTATTCCTTACCTAATATGCATAATAGCCTATTATAGGCTATTTTCACTCAAACAAAACAGAACTCCAGGTAGTTATGATTTTACATTTAATGCATAAAAGTAATGCATTATGTTTTCTTGGTAACCTTAAGCTCATTGCATCAGAAAGGGCTCTGCTTATGACGTCTGCTTCTCGAGCATTTCACGTTGTATACGTCAGTGTCGCATTGCGCACACAATTTGAATTCATGTTTTTTGTCTGCCAAATTGATATAATAAAAAGAATGATAAAAATACCATTATTAACCAGTTAATTTGGATTTTCTGTTTCTGTTTCTGTTCAGAACAATTAAAATTTATTTTGTTTTCGTTTTTTGTTCTTGTTCCTGTTCAATGTCATTTATTTTCGTTTTTCGTTTTCGTTCCTTGAACAGGTTCAGAGCCCTGATAGAAAATATATATTTTTGGCAAAGAACTAAATAGAACGTTATTGTTTCCTATAGACTGCAATTGTTGGTTCCTAAAGTATTTTTGACATTCATTTCCTCTCTAGGCATTTCAGAAAAAAACCCTTTCCAGCCATGAAAATAAACCATTCAGCCCTAAGATAAATCTCTTTTATACATATACTTTTATAGTAAATGTTATTATTATTAAGTATAAAAAAAAAAAGTATACTGGAAAGACATATGCACAAATATAGGGTCTTTCAATATTAATATGTCTCCTGATTACCAAATTATTTCCAGAGTTTAAACTTACTGGTAATTAATAAAAGGTGAAGCGAGTTTGATGTGCTGTCCATGGAGAGAACTCAGGGTTCCCGAGCCCTAGGGTTATCAACTCTACTGGGCTCGGGAAGTGTGAGGCTCGCTGCCTGGCCCGAACCCTGCATACCCAACCTTTTTTTCTTTTTACCATGGATTTACCATAAATAGAAGGGCCTAAATCAATAATAATGGACCCAGATGCATTGGACGGTGCAAAAACAATAGTCTTATTTTTACATTCATTAAAGTGTTAGCTCACTCAAAAATACTAAATTATCATTAATTACCATTAATTACTCACCCATACTATATGTTGTTAAAAACCCATAAGGTCATCATCTTTGGAACACAAATTAATATATTTTTGATGATATCAGAAAGCCATCTAACCCTCCATAAACAGGAATACAACTGAAATTATGTTTGATCCAGAAACGTAGCAAAAACATTCCATGTCCATGTGACATCAGTGGCTCAACCTCACTTTTGCGATGCCATGAGAATACTTTTTTTGCGCAAATAAAACAAAAAAAACCCATAATTTACTCTTCTCCCGTGACTTACATATTCCGCCATTTTAACGGACAGTATGCACAAGCTTTAACGTATTTGACGTAATCAGTCTTGTTTACATCTGGCTGAAAGCATGCACATGTTCGTAATCTGCGGCTGTTTGCGCATAGAACAAAGAGTACGCTTACGCAGTAATGTTCTCTAAAATGGCGGAAGATGTAAGCCATAGGAGAAGAATGCTTGAGTATTTTATGTTTTTGTTTTTTGTTTTCTTTGCTCAAAAAAGTATTCTCCTATCGTCTCAAAAGTTGATCCACTGATGTGACATGGAGTTTTTGTCTGGTGTTTTTACCACATTTCTGGACCTGGGGTAATTTCAGTTGTATTGCTATCTATGGGGGGTCAGATGGCTTTCTGATATCATCAAAAATATTTTAATTTTTGTTACAAAAATGAATGAAGGTCTTATGGTTTTGGAACGAAATGAGGGTGAGTAATTAATGACAGAATTTTGATTTTGGGCTGAAATAACCCTTTAAATTATGTTATTTTTGTTTGTTTTTTTGTGAAAAAAAGTATTATCAGCCAACCATGTTTTAAGACCTTTAAACACGCAAAAAGAAGCACTATAGAGTTGCCTATCTTTTTTACTGGTACATATATTTGCATGTCTTCAACATAACAATGAATACATTTTTGTCCTTTCTAAAAACAGACACAATCAGAAGGCGGTAAAATAAAAACAGAATGGGTCTCAAAATGGATCCTTGAGGCATCCCACATGTAAAAGAGGCCAGTGATGACGTACATTCACTCAGGGTTACTGAAAAGCTCCTATTGGTTTGATAGAACCAGCCATGAATCCCTATAAACTGTTCAAGTCATGCAAGAAAAATGAAATACAAAAACATTACAGTCTGAATTCATTACAAAAACATGGATTTTGTCTTCTCAAGATGTTAATCGCTGAACGCGAGTGGTGTGGATTATTGTGATGTTTTTATCAGCTGTTTGGACTCTAGTCTTGTTAATACTGTTGTTAACATTAAGGAATTTTCTTTTTTCTCTCTCTCTCAAATGTCTGTTTTACATATTGCATAATTACATATTGCACTGTATTGTATGGTAAGATTTTTCTCAAGATTTTTTTTTTTTACCAAGGATTAATTAAGGAAATGTGCAAGGAAGTCGCTGGAAAGAAAATAAAAAAAATTCCATAATATCATTTTGTCACTAACGTAACAGGATCTGCTGTAGATGAGCTGGAAATGCAGCGGGAAGCAATGAACAGAGATTCCCAAGGGTCAGATCATCCCTGCACCCCCTGAGATTTAGCCACAACATGGCTTTGATCGCATGTTGATTTCTGCCCGCAGCGGGTGACACTCTTCACAGGCACTGGAATCTAAGTCATGCGCCAATCTATAAATTATGAAAAGAGAACCTAATGCATCACATGCAGTTCAACATTCTAAGATGAACCGGATAACTTTTTCACACCAGTTTACCTGAAACCAGACTCACAGAGAAGGCCTTCAGCAATGCATCATAACTGGTGCAGTTATAATAGATATACATATTGGTTAACTAATGTGAATTCTTTACCTGGGTAGTCTGTTAAAATTAAATAAAAAAATAATTGTTGATTCTGAAAAATGTTTCTGATTAAATTACATTTATGATTTAAAATGTAACTAAATAAACAAATTAACATATATAAATAATTATTAAATAAATTCTGACCTGTGTGATTTTAAAAATGGAAAATGAATCTTCTGAGCTCACTGGATTCATTTGAAACTGAAGATTAAAGTCTGTAAATGATGTAGCAGTAACTGATGAAAGTTTTTTTAATAGGTGAATTGTTGATAAACCAAATTTTTATGATGGGACATTTAACAGATGAGACATTTAAAAAAAAGTCTGAGTTTTTATGCTGTTGAATTCATGATAAAAAAAGAGCATCATGAACATCTTGCCTAACATTCCTTTACTATATTATTAGTAAGAAAGCCATATGTGGCTCAAAGGGGTGCGTAATTTATGACAATTTTCATTTTTGAGAGAACTATGCTGCATATTTCCGCACAGGATTTCTGACAGTTTTTCTTAAGTTCTATACTGAAAATCACAGCACATGCAGATGGACTCAAGTTCCACATTTAGCTTAGCTCTGGTTCAAGAAACCTCTAACTTTTTCCACACATTTTTGAGTCTGCCGTTTTGTTCTGCTCAATTGCGTGGTTTAAAGAGAATATTAGACTGAATGTTTGAGAAATGCTCAGACCCAGACTGAACTAATTTAGCTACTTCAATGGTGCAGAAGTGCTTAAACAAGCATCTATTCTGAACTCAGACATCTGTATGGTGGCAACCTCAGAACCTGTAAAGAGTTTCTCTCTCCAGCTGTCCTGCTGTTTTACTGTCTCTTCCCTTCAAAAAAGCAGATGACATTCAGGTCTGGGTGAAAAAAAAAAAAATGTGTAAGAAATTGTGGCTCAAAGGCAGCATGGAAAACCTCTTCATGAAGATAAAAGCCCATTCCTCATCATAAAAAAGACATCAGAGTCACCAGATGAATGAAGCAGTCAGGAGGGCTCTTGTCCAATCAAATCCATTCCTGCTACCTGACCTCATTTCCTGAATAAGGGCAATTCAGTGTGCTCTTGCATCTATTGTAAGTAGTGGATGAAAAGGAAGAAGAAAAAAACAAAAAACAAAAAAACTGCTGCACAGTTTTATGCACATCTGAAAAAAAAAAAAAACTCACTGGAAAAGGCCACTTATTTAAAAATGCATTTTTATATTGCGTAATAGAAAATAGTGTACTACTGGTTATGAATGTTTCTATCATTCGGAAAAGAGATATTTCTTATGAAATAATGTAATTAATTTTAATGGAAGGTTGGAACAAAACTATGGAAGCCTGTTTCCACCACTGAATAAAACATAAAAAAAGGTTATTGCGACTTTTTATCTCACAATTCAGAATTTTTTTCTCAGAATTGCATGATACAAACTCACAATTCTGACTTATTTTCTTGCAATTAGGAGATACAAAGTCAGAATTGTGAGATATAAAGTCAAAATTGCAAATTAAAAAATGTCTTCGGAATTCTGACTTTATAACTCCCAGTTGCAAGAAAATAAATTAGAATTACGAGTTTGGATTACACAATTCTGAAAAAAAAAGGTCTGAATTGTGAGATAAAAACTTTTTTAATTTTATTTATTTTTTTATTCAGTGGCGGAAATAGGCTTTCATACAAAACTGTAAATATAATTTGAGAAAAACTTTTAGGGTTGTAACAAATTAGAGATTTTTTTTTAAAGATTTTTCAAGATCAAAAAGGACATAAAAGCAGCATAAAAACATCAGAAAATTAGTCCATATGACTTTTGTTATACAGCACCATTTGAAACATTAAGAAAGAAATGCACATTAAGACAAACAAAAACAGATTCACATTTACAGAAACCTCAGATTGAAGTGGAACGCTTTGAGTTCAAAAACTCTTAAATGTTTTCCCATAGTTGCAAACATCTGTGAGTGAGTTTCTAACATCTGCTGTGAAGGTGATATCAATATCTTGCTTGGTTATGAAGCAGTTTCCTCTCAGTAGCTGATGTGTTAACAGCTTTCGAATGGATCTTTTGCCATGTGCAATCAAATCAATCAGGATTAGGAACTCGAACTGGCCGTGCACCTCATCAGTATGTTTATTTAGCTGGCCTGCGCTTATGTTTATACAGTAACAGGGGGAAAAAAACACCCTTACAGTTTGATTTTACATCAGTCTCATATGAAAACTGACATGCCTAGTGATATATAAATACTAAGGTCCAAAAACTGAGCTTGCTATCAGGGTTTGAGAAAAAGGTCATGAAAAATATTCATTGTAAAGTACTTGCTCTATTTAAAAAGATTATTTTATATTAATAATTATGTCTAAATGAGTGTTAGACAATGTCCATCAAACATCAAAGAAGTAGTGTCCAAGCAGCAGAGAACTCACAACAGACCTCAAGATTCACTTTGAGACCATGCTGCTCTAGAAACCAACCACAGAAAACTTCACAAACCCACAGTAATGAAATGCCAAAATGTGAAAAAGATGGAATTATTAACACAAAACCTGGACTGTTGGAGCACCAAGAAGATCTTCAACAAACACACACACTATTAGTCCTGTGCACAATCTGACATGCAATTAAAACTGAACTGGATATTAGGTGCTGGGTTTCCGGCCAGACGACAATTGGCCCCAACTAAGTCTGGTTTCTCCAGACTCTTCTTTTTTTTTGTCCATTCTCTCACGGATGGGGTTTTAGTTCCATTGCCGCTGTCTCCTTTGGCTTTCTTAGTTGGGGGGCAACTAATTTCTAGTGATTAACGTCATTTTGATTACAGAGACCGTCTCTGCATTTGATAAACAAATAGTTTAATCTCGTCATTATACAGTACCATCACTCTATTTGATAATTTTCAGTGCTTTGCTACAATCTGTATTGTTAAAAGTGCTATATAAATAAAAGTGGATTGATTGATTGATTGATTGATTGATTGATTCAGAATGGTTGTTTGCATTTTATGTAGACAAAAATGGCCATATGAAACAATTTGTGCTTATAATTTCTGGACAAACAGGAATTCTGATAACAAAGTTTTAACAGAACTGCTGGGGGCTGATTTGGTTTGACCTACACTACAGCCGGAGAGCTATATATGTTCTTGAAAAGGAAATAAGAAATGAACAGGATGCAAGCAACAGCTAATAAAAGGTGTTTTGGACTGTCTCCTGACTCGAATACTGAGATAAACAAGCATGAGGTGTGATAGAAATGAATGAGATCACACTGGGCCAAGAAAATGAAATGAGCAACTAACAAGGAGCAATACACTTGTTGCAGCATTTAATAATCTTAGTTAACATTATGTAAAGTTACACTTTATTTTAAATTCTGTTAAGTAACTACATGCTAGTCATTAGGAAATTATTGAAGTATTAGTAGACAGCTAGGTTAGAATTAGTTGAATAAATTAACTTGCAATTTTATTTATAGTCAGTAAAATCACAGATGGCATCAAAATAAGGTATTTGCAGTTATTCCAATTCCAGTTATTCTTCTGTTGAAGAAAGAAACGATTTTAAGAATGTGGGTAACCAAATAATTGAGAGCCACTGACTTGTATAGTGTGGAATAAAAATACTACAGAAATCAATGGCTACCGGTAATGTTTTTGAGAAATGTTTGGGTGAACTATCCTTTTAATAACATGTTAAAATGTACTCCATATATAAGAATAGAATGACTAGTTTATGTTCCTCACAGAACCTTTCAGTGAACACTTCTTAAAAATAACCTTTTTTTCTTAGTGCGAAGAATATTTAATAATCAAAATAACTTTTTTTACACTATAATGAAGCTTTTGTGCAACAAAAAGTATTTAAGGTTATTCATAGAATACCTGATTCAAGCAAAGCATGTGTAAGAGTGTAAGATTCATAAAGTATTTGTCATCTTTAATGAACATCAGTTAATCAAGTTAACTAGCATTAACCTTATTGTAAAAAGTTAGCAGACGATCATCTGATCAGAAAAGCACTTCTTCTGAACTGTCATCATAAACCAGAGGAGCTTTAAAGGGGTCTGTGACGTGGTGGAACTAATTCAGAAAATCTCTCTGAGAAGCGGCACAGACCCTCCGAGACCCTTTGAAAACCGTGCAGAACAAGATGGCAACAAATGGGAGAAAGCTGTGCTAGCTGCAAGAGGCCAAAGGAAAATAGAACGGTAGCTTGTGTTCCCGACCTCACCTCCGATGAACCTTTAAACGCCAGACGGGAAAAACTGAAACATTAGGAGACACAGTGCAGCCTGAGAAAGAGTGGAAGTCCATTCATCTCTCAATGTCAAGAATAACTCAAATGGCTTATCCATATGGAAGCCGATGACATCCATACCACCCCCTAACGAAACACAAATCATCTCGGACTGGATTTTGAAAGGCTCTGTCCAGAGGTCTCTTCTTGACCTCTCTCCGTTCTCATTTTGCCTGTTCATGACTGTAAAGAAAGGCTGCATGTTTTGATTTAGTGTACATTCTCCAAACATGACAAAAACCATATGTGCAGAAACATCTTTAATTCAGTGTTTCTGAATCTCGGGAGCTCTCCAGTAAAACGTGCAAAGGCCTTCTGAGCGAAACATCAGCCTGCTTGACGAACGCAGGGCGGACCGGTCATTAAAGGTGTCACACGGGGCAGCAAATGACCTGGAAAGCATCCGTTGCTCACTTGTAGTTTAAATCAGCACACAATCTGCACTGCTGCATTATGGGAACGACCTGGGTGTTCCAAATGTTTGCAAATGACTTGCCCTTGCAGTTCAGGTGTCTGCAGGCCACACGCAACACGCTCACAGCAAACATGCTGCTAAGGGTGGAGGAGCTACGACACAAGGCCACAGAGTTCACTAGCCTGCAGAAACCCTGTGTGGCGTTGAGGAGGAGCTGTCTACGCCACTCATATGGTTCGAATGAATCCGTCATCGTAAACTATTTCACGTGCCGTTAAAGGTAACAGAGCATATTTCAGATATGTAAATGGTAACCGAGCATGGTTTACTTTAGGAACTGTAATGTTGGCTTTAAGGCTCTCTGTGGTATTGAAGCTAAATGTATTGCTTTAGGTGGAAACCACAGTTGATTTCATGCTGTTGTGATTATTTGGTGCTTTGAATAAGAATGCGTGGAGCGCTTTAAGCATGGAGCTGTTTGAACTGGGGTTTAATGTTACACAACTGATGTATTTAGGCTTCTGGAAAAAATCATTGACAGTAAAACAATATTTCACAATATTTCAATCGCATCTTGCAAGCCATGTAACAGTACTTTATCTCTGTTAAAATACAAAACCCATGTTGTCAGACAAACTTTTATGGATGTAGAAAAAAAGTATTAAAAGAAGAAAATATTTCACTTTCAGGTCATTTAGCTCTATGTAATATGTTTTTGTTCATATTTTATTGTAGATGCATGTTAGCACTGAGAATATTTTCTCCTTGAAGTGTATTCCATTTCAAAAGTCCGCGTCTTGTTTTGATGTTTAGAAATAACTCTTAAAAACTCTCTTAAATAACACTTTTAAATCTTAAAACTCTGACCTTTTTTAGTATGTTTAAGAGACTGATTGTCATGATTAGCTGGAGTTGCCAGCCCAGCTTACTGGTTGGCACTCCAGTGTCGACTTGCACTCCGTGTTTTGTGTCTGTTTTCATTCTTGGACTCATTTACACAAACTCATGCCCCCGCCCTGCTTGTTTGTTGTCATGGTGCTTCATTGTTGTCTCTGCCCTGTCTTAGCATGTGCAGTTTTTTTTCATTTATAATAATGATAAGCAGCAACTGTAAAATTTAAACAACTAAAATTATTTTCACTTCAGGATAATTAGAGTATGTTTTACAAAAACAAAATATAGGAGTGTTAAAGAAAGATGATTTATGTTTATAATTACTACACAGCAAAATCCCCAGTGTTAAATTAACACTCCCAAAGTGTCTATATGTGTCCACACTATAAAGTGTTAAAAGT
>JAUCMS010000049.1:10795684-10806346 GCA_032357445.1 Enteromius radiatus | reverse complement strand
TTTAGTGGAGTAATATTTTATTGTATGTATCTGTACTTTCACTCAAGTACTTGATTTGTGTACTTCGTCCACCTCTGGTTAGTATATATTTAACAAAATGTATTTTTAATTATCAATTTGCCCAATTGTGTTTTTTTTTATATGTGTGAGTCTTTGTTAAGAGTTTAGATAAAGTATCTGAAATACGGGTAAGCTCTTGTTAGCTACTGAAAAAAAACCTAAACGTTTGACAGCACTAATTTATGGGCTGCTTTCAGTTTCTATAAAACATTTGGCCACTGTTTCAACAGACGCCACTAGGTGACACTCATGTCCCATTAATGATTTATAATCTAAAAGACACTTACCACATCTGACACAACAAACTGAGATACCATTTTACATTGAAATGTTGGGATGAGTGCTATATTCATTATTACATCCAACAACTAAACGTTTCAATTGCTTAATCTGAGTCGACATGTTGATTGAATGATGACAGCTCACTCAAGGCGGGTCTAAAGTAAGACTGCCCTGTCAATCAACTATCATGGGAGAGCCCTCTCAGGAATCTAAGAACAGCCTTATTTAAGAAAGGGTTTTTTAAAAAAAAACAAAAAACACTGGGTGGGTTTTTATCATAATAGGTGAATGTACACACTTCCAACACACATTTATGTTCAAATTTGTAAAGTGATATTTGCATCTGATGATCCCTTTGATAAGTCGGACAATGTGAAGTATTTAGTGTATATGATTTAAAGTACGATACGATTTCAATAGATTGATTGCATAAAAAATAAATAAATAATAGGTTAATGAGGCAACTCAACCCCATGGCCAAAGTCACAGCAGGTTCTGTTTATCAGAGTTCAGCAAACCAAATGATGCAAGTGCCTCACTTCTCATTGGCTGTTTGAAGGTGAACTTTACCTTCAATTTACTCAGTTTGGATAAAACATTGATTTTTTTCATTTTTAAATGCTGACCACTCACTTTTAACACCCCCACAATTAAAAAACAATATCTTCAGTCATTCATTTATGCATGGTTGTAGGGAATTTATTTTGATATTATGCAACTGTCACTGTCCATAAAGCTTCTACTTTTGTTTCTACTTTTACAGATCATAGGTAAATAACTGTTAAAACCATTTTTGTCAGTGGTGTTACATTGAGAAACAGGTTCTGTCATGTTGTGTAGAAACCTTAAAACTTAACCCCATTAAAGTCTGTTCTTTGCAAAAATTCCATTATTATTTAAGCAACTAAAACTTCAAGTACCACGCTCATGAGTCCAAAGTCAGTGCTTGATTGCAAAATAGATTACCCACAGACTACAGACCACTGATAGTGTTGGAGGAAATCAAATTTAAATCAAGTTTTGCCAGCAAATTTGTATCTTCTTAATTACAGTTGCCTATACAGTGTATATATATTCTACATCTATATCCTTTTATTCTACACAAATTGAAATAAAGATAATTTCATAAAATATTATTTTATATTTAGCATTAAGTAAGTGTGATTAATTCCATTATATACACGTTTTAAATTATATACAGCTTTTGCTGTTAACATTTTTGTGGAAACTATATGATACAATTTAATTGTTAAAAAAAAAAAATCTTTCATGGATGAATTAAATGGACCAAAAGTGGCACTATACATTAAAAACATTACAACATTGCAAATGAATGTTGTTCTTCAAAACAATTATGCGGCTCTCAAAAGTCTTTTCAACATTTACTATAAAACTATGCCTGAAAGATTATGTGACACATGATGCAGAATTCCCCATTAACCATAATTCAGAAACGACATTAATTCCAACAAAACTTCTGCTAAGAGTGAGTTAACTGTCCCCTCTGACATGACACTCTCTCATGTCCCTCTTTTATATTTGTTTTCGATGTTATTTACATTGGCGAAGCCTATCTGGCTCTAAATTGTTTGCTTATTCCCCCAGCAGTGTATATTATAAAGGTCCGGACAAGCGAAGGGGACTTTTTCTTGGTTGAAGATTTGTGTCTATGTGCAGCATGAGAGAGCTGGTGATATTAGCAGCATTGGTCTCAGCTCTACACGCAGCCAGCCTCCCGACAGGCCCTGCTGTGCAGTATAAGTGCCAAGAAGACCAGGACCACACTGCTACATTAGAAGCAGAGAAGTTCATTAATGACCATCACCATCATGGATACAAATTCAAATTTGTCTCACTGGACAGTCGCAGCCCAGTGGGGAAGGTGAGTTTTTTTTGACACTTTCTTTTTTGTTAGCTATGTAATGTGTAAAGCTTGATTTCAACCACAGAAAAAGAAGATAAATTAAAAACCCTTCATGATTTGCAAATGCTACAGATTTAGTTGTTTCTCCACAGACCGATCCTTGTGAAGTCATCTTGGGAATAACCCTAGAGGAAACTGAATGCCATATTGTGAATCCCAAAGCTTTAGATCAGTGTAAAACCAGAATGGAAACAGAGACGGTGAGATGAACATGACAGATCTTTCAAACTAATTTCAGAAATACTGCTTTTTATTGCTCTAGAGTCATACATCCATTTAACAGCCTTTTAATGTCTCCCTTGAAGAAAGTGACAGCCAAATGTAATGTGACCGTCTCTAGTTTTGAGGGAAAAGCAGCTGTGAAGCGCTACATCTGTGACACTGAACCAGGTAAACAAATCAATTAGAATCCTTTGCTTTGAAAACTTGACCTATTTAGCCTTCAGAGAAGTTAATGTTTAAGCTTACTTTGTCAAAAAGTACAGAAAGATAGTTAGGATTCCCATAGTGATTGTGTTTTGTCCCAGGTTCCCATGAAATACTTGTGAAAAAATGCCCTGATTGCCCTGGTCTGCTGCCCTTGCATGACCCGAAAGGTTTGGAAAGTGTGAAAACTGCCCTGCGGAAATTCAACAAAGAATCTGATCACAATTCTTACTTTAAACTGATGGAAGTGGGAAGGATCAGCACGCAGGTGAAGTCTCGCAATCTTGAATACTTTATGAAATGCGTCTAGCGACACTAGAACGTCGTGCCAAAATGCAACTAATTAAGGCCATGACATAAGAAAATAGCAGTTAAGAACGACTTCAATGACTGTCATGGATATAACTTAGTTTTTTACTTCGGTTTAGATCAGGACATTGGGTCAGCAATTTAATTATTTCAATGTTTTCAGCTTTAAGGAACCGTTTCGCAGTGTGATGGGAGTATTGTATTGCACGATCCTGTTCGCCAATAAACTGGCGAGTAAATCCAGCGGCAGTTTTGAACTGATTCCCCATTGAGAGTGTTTGCATTATCCTGTCCTCTCGTGCATTGGTTCTACATGGCAACCAGTCCTTTGAGGGGACTCAATTAGTGTCATAACAAACCCAAAATATTAGAGAAATCAAACTTCTGGTGCGGTGGCTAAAAGATTCATCCCTTTCATTACATAAAAAAAAAATTGCACCCGGTGTCAGATTAATACAAATAACTTAGAGGTGTATTCTCTAATTTTGATCAGACAACAGACAAGCAACTGCTCTTTGCTTGTAAGTGGTTTGCACATTAACAGAATTTGTCTGTTTTCTTAGTGGATGTTTATGGGACAAAGTTTCTTTGCTGATTTTGCCATTTTGGAAACTAACTGTACAAACAAGGAAGCACCTCAGAGTGAAGAAGCTTGCAAGGCTTTATGCGGGGTTCAAGCTGTAAGTGAACAAAACATGTCATACCTTTATAACTTATTTCATTATTATAATTAAGGCAAGACACTACACGCAATGTTTTTCAGACCCTATTCATCTGTAGTGTCTTGCCTTAATAGTAGGCAACATCATTAAGTTGTTAAGTTTCTTCAGTCTATGTAGTGTTGAATATGTCTGTCTCTGTCTTTAGCGTTATGGCTTTTGCAAATCCTCCAAGGTTGGAAGTGAGGAACCAGAAGTAAAATGTGAGATTTACGAAGCTCAGGTATACATTGCAATAACGTACTCTTAAATTAAACCAGTAAGACCCTGTTATTTTATCCTTTCTAGCTATAAAATGCTTTTGGTCTATTTGTTTCCAGAACATAACTCATCCAATGAAACACCCTGCTCAGTCAAGACGAGACTGTAAATTCCATGGTTCCCCACCACCCCACCATCCAGGACATGTGCACCCGCATCACCCAGGACATGTTCACCCACATCGCCCAGATCATGCAGGTCATGACCACAGGGACAAAACTCCTGGTCATAGGGGCCGTCCAGATCATGCAGGCCATGACCACAAGGACAAAACCCCTGACCAAAGAGGCCGTCCTGAACACGCTGGCCATGACCACAAGGACAAAACCCCTGACCAAAGAGGCCGTCCTGAACACGCTGGCCATGACCACAAGGACAAAACCCCTGACCAAAGAGGCCGTCCTGAACACGCTGGCCATGACCACAAGGAAAAAAAAACAGACCAAAGGGGACGTCCAGAACATGCAGACCACGGCCACAAGGACAAAACTCCAGACCAAAGAGGCCATCCTGAACACGCAGGCCATGACCACAAGAACAAAACATCGGATCAAAAGGGGCGTCCAGAACATGCTGGCCGTGACCACAAGGACAAAAAACATGATCACAGGGGCCACCCAGAACATCCACACCTCTGTCCAAAAGGCCCTTCAGGAATTCCAGAATCAGTGGCTGAGGGACGCCACGAGTTCCCATGTCATGGCTTTGTAAAGATACCCCCTTCTATTTATCCAATCTGCCCCTTCCCTCCACCACGTCTCTGCAGAGGTCCTCCAGACTTTGTACAGCTTGGCACTCCTCCACCTCAGTAACTAACACTAAAATTTGTGGAGGAACATTCAGATTTCACCCTATGTTGCCGTGTTTCAGAAGGCAAACATTTAGAATAGAACAACATAAGAGTTTAAATGTCTCATGAATGTTCAGTCTAATAAATGTTCTTTACTGACTAGTGTGGTTGAGTGATAATGGTCTCAAAACTAGGGGTGCACCAATCCGATATTAGGATTAGGATGTCGGCCTCGATATTAAAAAATTGTTTTTTTTTCTTTCTTCCTCTGTCGAAGCCAGGTACTGTAAATATAGGTCGCAGTGTCGCAGCAGATCCTACGTCATTCATTAGCAGCACGTGTGTCTCATGCTGGAACGGTTGGAGCATAAGCAACACGGAACAAGCCTAATGGTACGTTCACATCAGAAGCGAATTGAGCGAATAAATCGAATCACGCGTCAGGTGCGTCAAATGCGCCATTCGCTCCGCTTAATTTGGGCGAATCGCGCCGCAAGATGTCTAATCGTGTCTTTGCATTGACTTAACATGTAAATCACTCGCGCTTAACGCTTCATTCGCGTCTGGTGTGAACACAGCAAAGAGTCGGCTGTGTGGAGATACTTCATGGTATTGGATCGGTATCAGGTATCGACAGATATACAAAGCCCAGGCATCGGTATTGGGACTGAAAATTCGGATCGGTGCATCCCTACAGCTTGACATTTCTGAAATGGATATTATAATATTAATCTGCTGTGACAAGAAAATCAAATCAAAAGAGGTAAAATTAAGATATCTGCAGAGGCAGAAATTGCCAAGAACAATCTTACAAAGAAACAACATCAACCAACATCTTTACACTGTACATTAATAAAGTTACATAATGTGTAGACCAAGTCAAGCCAAGTTACCTTTATTTGTATAGTTCTTTTGCAAATTCTGTCAAAGCAGTTTTACAGTAAAACACTCTATAAAATTAAAAATAGTATGTCAATAATGCAAAAGGACAATAGTAAACAATCCATTTTCAGTTTAAGGTAGTTCACCATTGAAATCAGTGATGCCATCATCCTCAATTCAGGCCACTTCAGTTTAAATAGTATCTGTGCAATCAAGTTGATATCGCTGCAAATTAAGTATCCCCGACTAAGCAAGCCAACAAGGCAACAGCGGCAAAGAACCAGAACTCCATCTGTGACTTTTTGGTGAGGCTTAATAAAAGCCATTATGAAGTTTTCAGGAACATATACCAAAGACACTGACAAATCAATAATATTCAGAAGAGACTTCTGGAAGCATCGCTTTCAGTAGATTAGAAATAGGGGTTATGCATGAAAAAATGTTTGGGGTTATGTACTGCATGTTCTAAAAGAGATGAAAAGTAATCAAATCTAGCAGTTTTTAGAGCTTTTCTGTAAGTAGAAGTACTTTCCCTCCAATAATATGAAATACCTCTAGTTTTGCTTTCTTCCAGCTGTGCACCATTTTATAATTTTAATCTTGTTTAAGCCCAAAGAAACAACCATCTTAAGAAATACATGGTTGGTAGAAAAGAAAGAGTTTATAATTTATAATACAACATCAAGTTTTTCAGCGCTATTGGATATGCAGAGGAATTTAAATAAATCAGGAAGATTATTTCCAATGCTGTCTTTTGCAGTAGAAGTAACTATATTTGTAACAAGTTAAATTTGCAGCTTTAGCTATATGGAGTATACACAAGACTAGATAATGATCTGAGGTATTATCTCTCTTCTCAACACCATTCTCAACATGTATACAGTATTAAAATCACCAACAAATAAGACTGAGAAAGAAAATCTGCATTTACTGCATGGTGCCCTGGTGGGCTGTATACAGTAGCCAGTACAAATATCACAAATATCATTAATGCTTGATTCTCTGGATAATGTTATAAAGCTTAAAATGTATTATACTGGAATAGTTTCACATAAAATAAATGTATGTTTTGCTAATAACATAGTTCGAGAGGATCGCTGGACGACTAAATCATACACAGCTGGTAGCTCGTCAGCCAATCATTCCATCATCAAATCACGTCCAATCAAAACACTTCCCTTCACTATAAACGCCACGAGTTCCCATGTCATGGCTTTGTAAAGATACTACATTATACTATTTTCTTTTTTTTTTTTTTTGGCTGAAGTTTCTATTTTTATTCTGATTTTGCCAGTTTGTTCAGCATATTGAACTGTGGACTGTTGCAATGTAAACTAAACTAAAGAGGCTCTTATTGAAGGCAATACATTAAATAATATGTGATCCTAGACCACAAAACCAGTTATAAGGGCAAAATATTTTACATTGAGATTAAGTAAGCTTTCCATTAGGATAGGACAATATTTGGCTGACATACAACTATTTGAAAAAAATAAAATAAATCTAAATAATGAGTAAATCCATATTACTAATCCAAATTTCAGTTTTTATGAATTTATGGTACAGAATATCTCTCCCAATGATTATTGGCATTAAGAAAAACCAATAGTTTTGACCCATACAATGTATTGTTGGCTATTGCTACAAATAATGTGCTATTCCTGACTGGTTTTGTGATCCAGGGTCACATATACGGTATATTTAATGAAAGGCACAAAAAAAAAAAAAAAAAAAAAAGTAATTTGTTAAACTTTCTTAACATACATGTACATGATAAATCATATATGATGAATATTGTTCACAACATCGCCAACAACATGATATTGACAGTCCAGAGATCACTGTGACATAATGCTATGTTTACATGGAAGAGAAATCAGTACACATGATGAATATATTTAAAAATTAACTTTTTTAGTTACAAACTAAGCCGCAGTCTAAATAGCAATGATCAACACACCACTTCTATGGATAGCTTAATGAGATTGTATTAGAAGATGATTAGTTTATCTAAACAAATTGGATCAGAGGGTAAGGTTCCAGGGTTCAGTTCAGTGCCTTACAATAAAAACAGCAAAGTGATCAAACTTTACCCCAAAGCACCATTAAAGCATATCATTTTAATAATAATAATATACAAATAAATACATAAATAAAATATTGTACAAATTATTCAAGTTTTGCATTCAGAGGGTAATAAATCAAAACCATTACAGCAGACAAATGTAAAATGGTCAAACACAAATTCTGCAATTTATCAAATATGCATTTTATAAATACAATTTTTTTTGTAGTGGCATATATTTGTTATTTTTATTTTGCTATTTTATTTTACTTCCGATAATGTATAATTCAGTATCCTCAATAGTCAATCTTTAGGGCACACGCAGCAAGCAAACAGTATCATTCGAAAGAAGCACGACCTTTCAAAAAATGCAGTGCAGCAAACATAAAACCTCTCACCTAATGCTGCAACATGTCACGTGTTACAAAATCCTGATTTGAACAGCAGCAGTTCACAAACTTTGGAGGTATTTGAACTTTTCATCCAACAGCATGCCATGCAGGACTTACAGCATGTTGCAACCTGTCCTTTAATCAATCATCAATGTGATCACAGTCATTGTGGAGCCCACTGATAAGAGTGAGTGTATGGGGGGCTGTGATGCTGATTGAAACTGAATTGTGTGTCAGTAACCTATCAGAAGAAGACGTAGAGGTATATATAAGCTTCCATGGTCTCTGTAGATTTTGTTGCTGTGGGAGAAAGACTGCAGCTCTACCATGAAGCAGTGTGTGGTATTGATGATGGCCTTCCTGTGCATCCACGGGGCACCCGTGGATGTTCTGACCCCTGGAAACTGCCAAGATGCAGTAGCTAGCAGTGCTGCTGCTGAAGCTATGAACAAAATCAATCTGGATCGCACGGAGGGATACGTTTTCAGTCTCGATCGTCTCTCCAATGTCCATTACTTGAAGCATGTGAGTCATTTTCAGGTTCTCTTGTTCTGGTTATGGTTAATTTTACATTCTGAATTAACATTTACTATTAGCAGAGTAATAATTTACGTTAATTCAATACGCCTTATTCAGCCTGCCGCCATTTTGATTCGAAAACGAGGCTGGTAGCAGTCCAGCAGCGTTGGTTATGGCATATTGTTGTGTACCCGAATCTCGATTGTTTAGCCGTAATAAAGCGATAACACGTCATTTCACGCATTGTGAACTTTTTATCCTTCGTCCGTCCAGATGGTATATACTGACAGGAGATAACGGAGACAGTGTTTACAGTGCAAAGTAAACTCACATGGAAGAAAAAAATGACTGAACTTTGGCAAGAACATGAATGTCTTTATAACATAACATCAAAGACATACCGCAGTCGATATTTCGATCGCTGAAATATCTTCACTCAGACACTTGAAACGCTGAAATAAAGGCACACGAGCGAGTCATTTCAGTCAAATCAAGCATTTTAATCCTGATTTCAATCCTGTTTACCCTCACAGCCTCGTTTTCGAATCAAAATGGCGGTGAGTTGAATAAAACGTATAGTCGTATTCGTATTTTTTCCTAGCACAAAGCAATAATTTGAGAATGATATCCTGGCTCAATTTAAATTGTGTTTTAATCTAGTGTCTCTATGGATGCAATACCTTTGCATAGATTTTAATTAATATTCATGAAACATTTTCTCTCTTTTAGGCAGAGACAGGAATTGTCTTCTATCTAACACTTGATGTTTTGGAAACCAAGTGTCATGTCATCAGTAAGAAAAACTGGAGAAATTGTGAAATCCGAAACCCTGAACAGTACCCGGTATGGTTTAGCTTATTCTTTAAAAAAACATAGAATAACTTGCTAATGATGTTTGTTTTTCATTGTAACATCCTTTTCGATCAACAGATCTATGGGCAATGCAAAGCAGTTATGTACATGAACAGAGTTCACAGAGTGGTCCGCTTGTACAAGTATAGCTGTACTGTGAGACCAGGTAATAACCTAGCACCAGCCAGCTGTTTTTTACCATCATAGACAAGGTATATATTTCATAAATTAACTCTTCCTTGGCAGTGCCCGCCTCCAAAATCATAGAACGGTGCCCGGATTGCCCTGTACAGCTCCCTGTGGATAATGAAGCAGCCTTGAATACAGTAAAGATGGGCATGGAGAAATACAATAAAGAGAGTGGCTTGTCAAACTACTTTGTTCCACTGAACATTACAAGAGTTTTCTCTCAGGTAAGTAAATAAACAAGAAATTAAGTGTGAGAAAGAACACTATTTTTGTAAAGCTTCATCAATGTGTATCATCATCTTTGTAGCTTCATTTTGGAAGATTCTACACTGTTGAGTTCACCATCCAGGAGACAGTCTGCTCTTCCAAAACAAATATAGGTGATGTCTCAAAATGTGAGGTCATGGCATGTGAGTTTGCGGTAAGTGACAAGACGTTTCTGTAGGAGATTCACACAAAAACTGTTATTTTTGTATATTTTTCCCAATAAAAAAGGAATGTTAAATATATCTTGCTGATCTTTCACTGTTTAGCACAAAGGATTCTGCAAAGCCTCTCACACCGTCACAATCACCGGTGAGGAGCACCTCAGCGTTCAGTGTGAAATCTTCGAACCAGAGGTAAGAGTGAGACCATGGTGCAAAAAATTTAAGATTTTTTTTTCTCTTTTTTTACAAGGTTTCTGGTAGAATTTGCTGACAAATAAGCATGATATAAGCATATCTTGGTGCAGAAAACAAAAAAAGTGTTTTTGCAGTGATGCCAATAGTATAACCAAATTTGGATCCCCAAAGAATCTTTCAGTCAACAGTTCTTAAATTAACAATTTTGAAGAACACTTTAAAACATAAAGAACCTTTTCGACTATTAAGAACCTTTTCTGCATTTAAAACACTCAAAAAAATGTTTTAGTTGTGTAATCATGCATCCTGGTTCCACACAACCAAATTGTGTTTAATTTACATGAATGGATTTTGTTGAATTTACGTGAA
>JAUCMS010000049.1:10686802-10706598 GCA_032357445.1 Enteromius radiatus | reverse complement strand
AGAAGCACGACCGTTTTTATTGTGAATGTACACAAATAAAATAAATATTTAGAATAATTTCGAATAATGTCTTATTTTGGAACGAGTATAGTAAGCTGTCTCCACTTTTATAAGGGGAAAAAATAAAGTGATCCTGCCGGCGCCGCGCGTAGTAACACATTAAACTAACTCCACAATATAATATCCTGGACAAAATTAAGCTTAATAAATGTTAACTTTCAAAGTATTAAAAAGAAACATCAAATTAAGATATTTATGTTTGAGAGGCAACTCATCTTTTTACCATATACAATTTTAGATGCAATTACATGAATATGATTTAATGCGCTTAAGGTGCTTTGACACGAGCAACACCACGAACACGGACGCTGCTGATAGGATAATTCTGTCATGTGTCACTACATGTATTCACGTTAAAGCTCTTTTTCTCGACAGAGATTCCCAACAATATGTTGCGACATTTGAAGTATCGATATAGAATTTATGCGCTTAAGTTAAACGGAAAAATACTGTGTCGACATTTACAAAATGTTATCGATAATTAGCATTTCCATCAGCTATATCGGTAAAAAAATTTGAAGTGCTCAATATTTTTTCGCAAAACGCCTTGGATGGAAACTTGGCTAATTTGATCTTGAGGTAGTAGGCTATATATAACAGACTTACTCTGTTTGGCAGTCTTTATGAACACATGTTCAATATTCTGCGATAATGACGCTGCTGCCTGCTTTCTCTTTCTTCTCTCCTGCGCTTAAATTTCGACCCATATTATACACCGCTGGATGCCGCCTCACAGATTTAAAAAACGTCAGTTGTTGCGCAACCTTGTCACGTCGCGTCTTTTTTTTTTTTTGGTAAATTGTTTTGTAATAAAGTGTTATTCTAAATAATGCCCAACAATTTTAATCTGTCTCAAAAAAAAAAAAATTATAATAATAATAACCAAAAATTCTGGACCTTTGGCAGTGGGGGGTTGGTCGTTCGAACCACCCGAACCACCCGAACCCCCCCTGGCTACGGGCTTGTTATATAGAGTTCCTCTGATACCTCCACCTCCCCAGCTCCACTTGTCTAGATCTGCTATGGGATTTATCTATGTCCATCCTAAAAATTTTAATGGCTATAAAATTCACATTTTTAATTGTCTTTGGTAACCAGTCAAAAGATTGAGATTTCACCAAAGATGCAACAGTATTTAGTATATTGTGAAATACCATAACAGTAAAAAAAGACCATTAGCTATTTTAATATATTTAAAACGAAATAAATTATTCCTTTGATCAAAGCTGAATTTTCAAGAGTCATTACTTCGGTATTCAGTGTCATGAGATGCTTGGGAACAGTTTGCGCTGCTTAATGTTTTTGTGGAAATCATAGGTTTTCCCATTTTCTCTTTATAGCCTTTTTTTTAATCAATTTCATGTGTCCTTGCTGGGGAAACATATTCATTTCAACATATTCATTTTCAAATCAGCATATTAGGATTATTTCTGAAGGATCATGACACTGAATGCTGAAAATTTAGCCTGGATCACAGAAATAAATAGCATTTTATTCATATATTCAGAAAGAAAACAGCCATTTTAAATTGTAATGACCTTGGTGAACATACAAGTTTTCTTACATAGGCTATATAGAGAGATCATAATTATTCTTAACAATTGACTGGTACTGTATTACCTGGCCCTTTTCTTTTTATGTTTCCACATCAGCATACTGTACCATCTTTTCCATGTTTCCAGATACCCATCCCAAGGTCACTGTATTTTGTATTCCAGGCTTCGTCTCACATCCCACTGACTCTGCTTCTGTGCTGCTGAGTGACGACTCAGTTACAGGCTTCAATTTTATTAAAGCATAATGCATACTGAAAAATGAAATTTAATTTATTTGATTAAAACATTAGTGTGATGCACATACTACAGTTTTTAAGCGCAAGTACTGTAAAGTTACTGTAATCCTGAGTCCCGCAATAATTTTTCCTTCCATTCACACCTTGTGGAGTTTTATCTTGTGCCATTTTTTCTTTGTCACAGTTGCCTTTGGCTGCTTTGGGAGCTGTTTCAAGGTGTGATATATTCATGCATGATATTCTGTAAAGCTATTTTAAATTCATTGTGAAAAGTGCTGTACTGAGTCCCTGGAAACTCTTTGAACTATATGGAAGGAGGTTTCAGCACAGTAAAGGGGAGATTCCTGCTAACAACACCAACAAGTCAACGTTATACTTATTCTTCAATGTTTTTTCATCGATTATGCCAAGCTTTTTCAGGGTATTGAGACTCTTTAGACCTCTTTCAGTCTCAGATTCCTCACCTTATCAAGTGCAATGATATCAAGTTACTTTAATTACCCAGATTGACATAAATGTGGTCTTTTTAAAAATGTATTGAATCAAAACTTGAGAGCTTAGAGGAACAAAATATAAAGTTGTTGATAAGACTTTTGTTAAATCTATTTTAATGTCCCAGATAACTCGAAATAACAGAATAATGATAGCAGTTTATGCATGCACAGCTCTTCTAACAACTTTCATGTGATCATTCATGTGACCAAAATTCACTCAACACTTTGCTAAATATATATATATAATATAAAAAGTATATCATTTTATCCATGATAAATTTACTCAATTTGTCTGGCAGATGTGGCAAAAGGTACATTTTGGACCTTGGGTACTTTGTAAATTATTAAAGTTAATAATTGTTAATAACAGAACATGCTTTTACAAACACATACATGCTAACATGAAGTGTGGTAACATTGGAAAACTGATAATTACTTCCCCTTTTAAGACCAACATTTAAAAAGAGGAAGAGGCCAGTTTCCATTTTCAATGTCATACCAAAATATTCATTAGTTTCTGCAGCTGAACCAGACATTCATATTCACTTCTTCTCTCTACAGGAAGGTCCTACCTCTGGTGGGAAATTTCTGTGTAAGTAGTAATGTACCACAAAAAAAAAAAAAAACCCAGTCAGGGTGAATAGGAGTCAGGACAGGTCTTGAGTGGCTCTGAGGGTATTTATTTTATGTTAATAACCATGCATTATATGATAATAATGAGATAATGGCAAACCAGCTGAACATTAAATTAAATATAATTATGTTACTTTAATTTTTTTTCTAACTTAGCATAAAACAAGCATTTCAAAGAATATATTGCTGATGTACAGGAAAAGATAACTGAGCTTCACATATTAGTGAAGTGGCTTTAAGAAAAGAGCTAGAGCAGTGAAAATGTCCATTTCCACCATCAGGGAAATAATTAAGAATTTCCGATCAACGTAAAATGTTACACAACTGCCTGGAAAAGTCTCTATTGTCCTACTATCGGTGAGAAGGAGAGTTTGAGTGGTTAAAGACTCTTCAAGGATCACAGCTGGAGAATTGCAGAAAATAGCCGAGTCTTAGGGTCAGAAAATCTTTTTAAAAAGTTGTCAAACAGCACCTACTTCAACACATTTTATTTAGGAGGGTTTCAATAAAAATTCTCCTAGCTCACCCAAAAACAAACTCCAGCATATAATGTTGTCAGACATGACTGGAACTTCGAATGGTACAATGAAATATACTGCTGTAATTTTGATGTTGTGAGCCTGTATTTCTGCTGGAGGTCCTGGACATCTTATTTAGACACATGGCATCATGGATTCAATCAAATACCACAGACATAAACAATACTAAAATAGGTCACTGAGCACAAAACCGAGCTTCTGCTATGGCCGTTCCAGTCCTCTCTGACCTGAACCCTGTAAAGAATGAGTGAGGTGAACTGAAGAGAAGAAGAAACAACAGCTGGGAATATAAATGCTCTGGAGTTATTCCGGATGAAGGGTCGCTGATCTTTTGTCAGGTGTTCTTTCACATTATCATACATTATAGGAGACAAATGGAGGTTTTAAAAAGTATTGAAAATATTTATTTCATAATGATACTTTCCCTGTTTTAAATTCTTATTACCCACTAAACATTGGACGTCGGATAGACGTGCAGATCATGTCTATATTGGGTCCGTCGGTCCATGACCAATTCTGGAAATTTATTCCAACCATGACCCAACTTGGACGTCATTTTGACGTTCAACATTTGACCTAATCTGGCTTTATTTTTTTTGGACGTCATTTGGACGTCTATGGCAGTTGTCATATACACAATGGACGTCGGATGGACGTGCAGATCATGTCTATATTGGGTCCGTTTGTCTGACCAAACTAGGTCCACTATTTAGACGTCCAACCATGACCCAACTTGGATGTAATTTAGACTTTCAACATTTGACTAATCGGGGGGTTTTTTTGGACATCATTTGGACGTCTATGGCAGTGGCAGTAAATGCCTTTGTGGGTGGGGTTAGTGAATTATCAGCGCTCTCTCCACCTTCAATACCATGACCCTTGAGCAAGGCACCGTTCCCCCAACTTCTCCTTTTATATATATATAATTTTATGTTGAAAAGATGTCCACAAACGACCACGTTTGGACCACTTTTGGACTTTAAATAGCCCTTACATGGCGGTCCCACCAACGTCAACATTAGACGTGTGGTAGACGTCAAAAATGGACGGAAATTGGACGTCCAAAAATTACATGGAAAAGACGTCACTACGACGTCACATTGCGCAGTGGGTATCCAATGAAAACTTCTATTTTCATGATTTTTGTTTTTAAATAAAAGACCAAAAGGATTAAGAATGCAAATAATTTTCAGTTTTTTAAAGCAGTACTGACCAAACGAGAGTTTCAATCCCTTAACCCAATTATAACCCTAAAGGAAGGAAGGAAAGGAAAGGACGTGACATGTAGCCAAGTATGGTTGCCCATACTCAGAATTTGTGCTCTGCATTTAACCCATCCAAGTGCACACACACAGCAGTGAGAAGTGATCAAACACGCACACACACACACACACCATTAACACACACCCGGAGCAGTACACTGTAAATTCACTGTAAAATATTTCTGTAGAAATTACAGTATTATTCGCAGCTGCTTGCCAGTAACTTACTGTAGATTTAAATTTATGTTATTTACTGGCGACAGTTTGTTCAAAGATAAATGAGCATCAAACATTAGCAAATCTTTGTCCTTACAGACAAAATACATAAAATAACAGCCTCATGCAAAGCATTTCTGGGAACCAGTATCAGACGAAAACAGAAAAAGGTTGATGAGGATTTTTGTTTCCTAGAATGCTTTTTATGAAGCTGTTTTTAATAGTTTTATTCAGTATAGATAAAAGACTTGTTTTTGTTTATTGTTCATTTATATTTAAACAAACTGTTGCCAATAAATTTGACCTTAACAACCTTGCTTTGATATGAGATATTATTTTTGTTAGATATTATTAGATATTAAGTGTTGCTTTTGAAAAATCAAGCTCTTTTTCATTAATAAAAAAAAAAATATTGATGAATGATTGAACCCTTCTCTGTGGACAGACTGTTTTAGATGCAATGAGTGGACACAAAGTGTCATAGATTTGGTTTTTAAAAATGAGAAAATATTTTTATTTTTAAATCAAATAGCAGTTACACTTGCAGGACCTATTTTGACTCAAGAATGACTGAATCAGTGTTAAATGCAATAATTGAGTATCATAGTGTCACGCAACAATGACACAACAGTTTCGTTCTACAATATTTTGCATTTTTTTTTTCGAATATAATTGCGATTTAACCCCCTGAAGTCGGATCTCCCGCCCGCCACCTGCAACATTGCATTCATTAATCATTATATATTTTGCCAGAAATAACACATGTTGCTCTGCATGAAGGTTTAAACAGCTCAGCATAAACAACCGTTTCTTCTACCATTAAGCATTTATTCTGGTCACTTATGATGCACCTCATATCAAGAACATCATCATAGGTGTGTTTCACACAGACGCATGGATGAGGGAATCCCACTGCAGTCTCCTGCTGTCTGTCGTTTGTTGATCTGCAATGCAGTGCCAGGCTTCCCCATCACGCTCTCTCACACACACACACACACACACTGCAGTCTGTGTGCTAATACTGTATCCTCCTCATGGTGTGTTTGGTCTCTTACCGGGGCTCATAAGAGCATCTCGAGCAGCGCCACACTGCCCCTCATAGAGCGCAAAAGACACTGCAGGGAAGCCCTGAGAGCAGTTACAATATTGCAGATTACAATATCTTAAAATCTAAATAAAGAAATGGAGGGAATGTCCCTTCAGTTTTCTCAAAAATTGTTCTCGACATTAATAATAACAATAGCATTATTATTAACTAAGCACTAATAACTACACAGCAAATCAGAATAATTAGAATGATCTCTGAAGAATCATGTGACACTAAGGACTAGAGTAATAATAATGCTAAAAATTCAGCACAGAAATCAATTCCCATTTGAAATGTATTCAAATAGAAAGTAGTGCTTTTATATTGTAATGATATTTCACAATATTATGGTTTTTACTGTAATTTGTTTTGCAACCTTGCCAGAAGAGACTTTTTTTTCCAAAATAGGACTACTGATAAATCTACTTGAGTATTTAATAAATGTTATTTTGTTATCATGCAGATTCTATTTTAAAGGTCATAAATAATATACATGCTATATTTTCTCAATAAAGAATTCATAACACGTACTCCGAATGTGCTCATGTGGAGCTGTGGTAGAAATGTATTTATTTATTTTTGTTTATAATTACATATATAATTTATGGGCCCAAGTTCCATGCATTTGGTATACAGCATATATATTTTTTTATTTTATAATATAAAGTATTTTCTGAATTTCTGAAATTAATAATAAAAACAAAAGCAAAATACAGAGGAGTGGATATTACAGGCATTGCACATATTGTAGAATATATGAATATATATAATATAATAATAATGTTCAATGGCGTGACAGATGATAAATGTTATAGTTGTCAATAAAGAATTTGAATAATGTTCGCAACGCATGTACTCCAGACATGCTCATGTGTCGCTCTGGTGTTGGAAATGCAGGTTCAAATCCTATTTATTTCTCTATTCCTCGGTTCTTTTTATACTGTTGTTTCAATCAACAGTCCTACTTTCTACTTCCACAATTCATGGGCCCAAGCTCCATATACTTTTTACACTCAAAAAATGCTGGGTCAAAACAACCCAGTTGCTACGTTTGTCCATATTTCACCCAGCACTGGATTGTATTTAACCCAGCATTTTTTAAGAATGATTACGGCACACATATTAACCCATTGGTGCTGTGTGAAGCCCATTTGAAGGACTATATTTTCCACATGTGCAACGAAGGATGGCAGTTTGGCTGACCTCTCTGTCCTCTGTAGCAGCGCTTTATACCAGCGGGGCCCGGCTGTCATAGAAACAGCGTGCGCGAGTGCTGTGATTGGTGCGGAGAGCGGGATCATCCGTTGTTGCTCGCTGAGAGAAGTGCTGAGTGGACCCTCCTGTTGAAGCCCCCCTCCATGTCCCTGCTCCGCCCCCGTGGATCCACTGCACTTCCCTTTGTCCCGCAGATTTGTTTTTTTCCATCCTGGTTGAACTTTCTAGCGTGACACTAATAAGTCCGTAGCATCATATATGCGGCTTAGCAGGGCGCAGGGGGCATAGCCTAACAAATGTGTGGAGTCAATTGGTAAGAAACACTTTCTTTCTTTTTTGCTAAATTAAGATGCTGATCACCTTGACAAACCCGAGTGATGTTTTACATTTAGACATGCACTGCTGATTTATAAATGTGTGAGTTTTAGCTGCTCTGGTTGGTTTTATTGTCATTATCTTGAGTTTGGCTGATTGCGTTTCGTTTAATATTATAATGTGTTTATAGTTCTTCAGTGGTTTGAAATAGTGTTTTTTTGACATTCGAGACAGTAGTCGCTTCTATATCATTATATTTAATTATTTTTGGTCTATCATAGACTTACATTTAGTTTTGCTAGAAGGTTTGGTTAGGCCTCACACTTTATTTTGATAGTCCATTTTAGACAGTCTACTAACTAAAAGTAACTTTGCGACTACATATCAACTACTACCAATTACTTTGGAACTACTTGTCTACTAACTCTCAGAGTTTAGGGTTAGTAGAATAAGTTGACAAACTTTCTTATAGTTGGCATGTTTTTAAGATATTAAGCAGACAAGTCTACTAATACTCTAATGACTGCTAGTTGACATATAGTTGCAAAACTACTTCCTGTTAGCAGAATGTCTAAAGTGGACTATCAAAATAAAATGTAAGACCGAACCAAACCGAACGCTTTATAAGTTTTTATTTTGCTGGTACATTTCTCTGACGAAGACTAAATCTCAAAATCAACAAGCTTAAAAGGTTCTTCACAGCGATGTCATAAAAGAACCAGTTTTAGTTCCACAAGGAACCATCCCTTTCTTACCTTTTTATAATCTGAAGAACCTTCTTTCACCACAAAGAAACTTTTGTGAAAGAGAAACGTTCTTCATGTGTTAAAGGTTCTTTATGGAACCATTTAGACAAAAAAGATTATTCTATAGCCTCAATAACATTCGAATATGACATCTTAGTTAATGCTTGTATGGATAAAATCTGAGAAGACTAGAATGTTTTTTGCTAGTACGTTTTTTTAGAAGACAAAAATCTTTGCACTAAATCTCAAGTTGAAAGTCAAGATATTGGGAACATCTCAAATCTCAAAATCACATTGAACAGACCATTTTTGAAGAAATCTAAGAAGACATAAATGGATCAGTACATCAATGAATCAACAAAGCTTCCCAAAGTTGGAGTAACGTCTATTTTCGACACCTTGATGAATCAGCTAAGCAGCTAATTTGGTAAAAGTATTTGGTAATTTTGCTAACACATCGGCCAGTCCTATAGGAGAAATATTGGGCTAACATCAGAGACAGAATTGGACCAAGAAGAGAAACAAAAAAAGAGCAAAACAAGGCCGCAAAACAAACAATGTTGCTCTCGGCACATTTAACATCGAGCCCCTCTGGGACAACAACAATGGCTTCAGCGCAGTGCGTCTAAACGTTGCTAGATCTCTCTCTGGCCCGTTGGGTCGTGCTCGACCAGCAAAAGTCGAAACAATTGAAGTTTTATATTTTCCATTGAGCTCAGCAGTCAGACGTGCGAGACGTGGGTATAAAAGCTGGCTTATACTGTCGCCCTTCATCTGAAGTCCTGTTATGGGAGCGTTTGGAGTGTGAAGGGACTGCTTCTCAGGAGGCTGTGGGCTGGTTGAGATGGTGCTTCGGTGAGGAGTGTTGCTGCTTGAGGTACTGTGCTGCTGTTCTGGAGGAACGCCACACTTCCACAGCGCTTTGTGCTCGCAGACACACAGAAAGAGCGCTTTAATCTGTTCTGGAGGGAAATCATGCAGAGCATGAGAAGGACGGGATGTTTCCGGTTCTTGTGTTTAAGAGATTTCACTGTAAAATCAGTCGATTTTTACCGGTAGCTGATGCCAAAATATTTCGTAAACTAACACACCAGTGGCAGTAAGGTATACTGTAGGTGTGTTTGAATGTTGGTTATATGTTGCCAAGGTCAACCTCCAGATCTTTTTATTATATCTGTGGGCTGTTTCTAAATGTTTTATTATGCTGTCTTTCCAAAGAGGTCTTAAATACCAGGAGTGATCTCTGCTGGATGCTGCCATCTTTGCTTTACATGGGCATATAGTTCCAGAAACATTCTTAGCGCCAGTCACCAGAGTGTTAAGTGTCATGTGACTGATTCTCTCTTTAACGTTGCAGCAGTCTGAAGGGAAAGAATAGTTTGATGCTTGCGTTTAAGAGTCATGCTTCTTTTGTGGAACTGTATGATTCTATTCTGTCAGATACATGGCAACTTTTTAATGGCTCTCAATGGAAAAAATGGTCTTTTTGGCCACATAATTGTGTATTTTTTGACCCTTGCTATTTTCGAGCATATAGAGTAATAACTTGATTAACTCTTTAAAAATAGGCTTCCGTTTGTTAACCAGGGTTACTATAGGTAACTAAAACTATAGATAAATAAAAGAAAATAGTTTTAGTTCTAAGTAGCTACTAAAACAATTAATACCTGAAATAAAAAAAAACCTGATAAATATAAACCTTAAAATTAATAATAATAGTAATACATGACAAAACACAACAAAATTTCTACACTTTTAAATACAAATGAACACAATATGAAAATATATATTAAAATATCTACAATGTTATGCATGTGATCAAAAGAAACTAACAAAATTAATTAACATTAACAATGGTTTTATTGTTATTCAAAATACTTGAAAGTCATTTATTAAGTCATTTTATTTAAATTTCAGCATTTACATTAATCATACATTAAAATCAAAAGATTAGTATTGTTCGATGGCATTGAGCTAAGTTGAATTAATAATAAGCAGTTGTATTTTTATACTAACATTAACAAATATCAACAGATACTGTAGCAAATGTATTTGCTCTTTGTTAACATCCACTAATAAAAAAATGGAACCATACTGTCAAAACTTGGTTGTAAAAAAACAAACAAAAGAAAAAAAACAGAATAATAATTATAAAAGCACTGCAGACTTTTATATACGTTTTAATGGCAAAAGGTGTGATGGAGAAAAATTAAGTGCATGCAGTTAATTACGTTGAGTCAATATTGTTTCAATTCACTGCATCGATAAACAAACGCTCCAGATGTTGATTGTGATGTTTGGACGAGTCCGTCAATAATCGGATTTCTTCTGTGTTTCTGTAGCTGAGTTTCACTGTGTGCAGTCGAAAGCAGATGGAAAACGTTATTAAACAGAAGCAAACAGTCACTCATAGAGGACAAAGTAAAGCTACAGTTTACTGGAATTGCTCCAGTTTCACTAGCATGACAGAAGGGACCAATGAACCAAAGACTTAAGACAGTAAGATTGAAAGAGTGTATGTGCTTTTCACGCTGAGCTATACAGGCATCCTGGAACACAGCTCAGAATATGGAGTAAATAGATTTAATATGCAGATCATATTTCAGTACGTAAGTATGTAAGTACTTAAGTACAAAGTATGTAAATTAGAAGTATGCAAGTACATGAGTATGCAAGTATGCAAATATGTAAGTACGAAATACCGTATGCATTTACACACACACACACACACACACACACACACATATATATATATTTATATATATGCGTGTGTGTGTGTGTGTGTAAATACGTATGTAAATATGTAAGTACGTTAATATGTATGTTACGTAAGCACACAAGTATGTAAGTACGTAAGAATGTATGCAAATATGTAAGCTCGTAACTTGATAAATACATAAGTGCATATGTAAGAATGTAAGTACATATATATGTAAATATGTAAGTACATAAGTATGTAAATATATCAGTACATAAATGTCAAATTTACATGAAAATAAGTATGTAAATATGTAAGTACGTATGTAAGTACGTAAGAACACAAATATGTAAGTACGTATGTAAAATGTAAGTATGTAAGAACACAAATATGTAAGTACATAAGTAACTAAATAAAACAATTAAAAAAAACTGCATATACAAAATTAAGCTTTTGAAATCAGCAAAACTGTTCTAATTACACTACTGTACTTACAACTGTAATTGTAATTAAATATGTTTTCACATTACTGTAATGAGAACAGGAGAAAGTGCTTAATTGTATTGAAACGTTTAGAAACAAATCCTAATGGTTTGTTTATAACGTAGTTATATTGAATATAGTGTATATACTTTTGTATTTCATTTAAATAAATAAAAGATAGTTATTCTATGGGGTGAAATGCCTGATGATCTGGACATTCTTAACAAATCTTTATAATTCATTATTCCGATTCACTCATAATAATCTTACTTTACTTGAAATCGAACACTCAATTCTTCCCAAATATAGTCAGCGTTGAAAAACAAATGGAATAAAGTATTGGCAATTCATGTTTGTTTGCCTCCATTGTGTAAAAAAAAAAAAAAAAAAATTAATTCAAAGGAAAATATGGAACAAAGTACTGTGCTAAAATGAAATCAAAAATCTAAATCAAGCGTTTACGGAAAAGCTTGAGTCAATAAAAACACATTCATTTTGACATGTTTTTTAGCATTAACAACTCTTTACACTGAAGTTAAGTTTATTTATGTAGAGCTATATACACTGGGATTCAAGCTTTACAATAAAAAAAAATGGCATGATAGTAGGATTGATTCTGATTGGTTGTCAATGTTTCATCATCAGAGAAAAAAAAAAAGAAAAAAGAAAATGATTCCAACAATATCGTTTCTCTGTGCCTTTATAGTTATAGTTGTGGTGTGCTACTCTTTAACACTGAGAATGATTTTTAAAACTATATCTTTATCTATATTCTATAACATGCTTGGTGTGAACCGGGGATTAAGCATCAGTCCAACTTCTAGTATAAAAAAAGCAGCTGACTGAAGAGACGGAGTCAGTAAACTCAGTCTCATTTCATCTTTACCCGAGGAGCCCCGAAGTGCTCATGTTTGTGGACTCAAAGGATGTGATGTTTTCTAGGTTTCCCAAGGGGACGCTACTGAGAAGCTGGCTCACAAAGTCCCGACCCAGACTGCTGCTGCTCATCGCCGGCTTGAAGAGGCCTCAGGTCACCCTCATGCGCAGGAAAAGGATGAAACGCACGAAAGTAGCAAAGGCCACGTAAGCGGTAAATATGGTTATTGTTGGATGTCAGCCCGATTACTTCAACCTTATTCCTCTGTAATGAACTTCAGTCTCATTTAGACTTTATAGTGACATCACTGGATTTGTAAACGAGAGAGTATTTACATTTAAAAATGAGACAGAGGAATAAAAGTGGGCATAACAGGTCAACACTGATTGAAGAACTATTCATGACTTATTATACTGTTGTACTTGTTTTTAGCTATACCCAAATAAATGACCAGGCACCATCCACAAATTGGGTGTTGTTTGATATCCCATCACAGTCTAAAGCATATGTAAAGAAAACGTCAAATGTCTATACGCAATTTTACTGTTTTTCCAACCTGATCTCACGGCAATTCGTACATATTTTACGAGGTGGCTACTTCGACCTCACTCGTACAAATTCATACGATTTACTCTAAATTGTACGTATTTTACGAAATGCGAATTCGTATGCATTTGTACGAATGACCTAAACATAACCCCGCCCCTAAACCTACCCATCATGTGGTTTTAGACAAATTGTACAAAATCGTACGAATTGGCACTAATTTGGCACCTCGTACGAATATGTACGAATTGCTCGTGAGACTGTGTTGGTTTTTCAGCACATTTCAGAACTTGTTTCAATTGGAAACCAGTAGAGAAAGATGTACATTTCTCCTGTCAATTTTGAAGCATGATCGCAACTTTTTACTGTTACTCAGTGAAAATTCATGGGCGAAAACTAAGCCATTCCGACAGGAATCTGCACGATTAGAGGGTTCATGAAGACAAAAAATTTGTATAGGCCTATATCTTTTGTATAATTAATACGTATAAATCAGCCTGTCCTCCAACAAAAAACGACTCTATAGGTCGTATTGCGTACCTATATTTACGTTTTAAAGGTAAGTGCCCTCTAGCGGGCGTAAAAATAATGACAGTGTTATATGGCATCTGCTTTCCACACTGATCTCACTGTGATTAAATTTATAATTTGTACGAATGATCAAACTAACCCACCCCTAAACCTACCAGTTAAAAAACGGAAGCAAAATCATGTTTCATAGGTATTCACTAGCGCATCGAACTAGCGTTCGAACCACATGATCGCGTCTCGTCTTATAACACATCGCTACACCAACCCTGTATCACACGGCCAATAAAATAGTACAAAACATTAATATGCAAATGTTCTGTTGCCGATAGGGGCGCAATTGTTGTATACGCTCCGATGGGTTGTATTTCACTGCTATCGTAGAAACGACCCATACGGGCGTATTAGTTGGAGAACAAAAAATAGCATTTTCAAGTTGGTTAATTTAATTTCACGCCACAGAAAGCTGTTTGGTTTGAAAGTGTCGTGGACCATTTTGTCCAAAATAAAAAAAAAAAAAAAAATTCTGGTTCAATAGGTTTCCTCAGTAGCTCACGTAATATGGCGTTCAAATCCCTTGTAAAACACTTTGACAAAAATTAGCGTAACGAAAGTTTGCATCAGCGAATACGCTTTTAAATTACTTTTGCATTTGTTAACACCATCGGGTAGGTTTAGGTTTGGGTGTAGGGGATATTTCCAACATTAATCTTTAGTGACACTCACTGGATATTTGTTGCACATCAAGAAGCGTTATAAAAACACTGCGATACGTACCTGTACCAACCGTACAACCAATTTTTGTAACATGTCTGCAGCGTTAACACATTTTGGTAACATTGTGGCAACATTTGCATATTTTGCAATCTTTTAAACTATTGACTTATTAAACAGCTTCCTTATCATTAACAAGCAATAAATTATGATTTTATTTGCGGCAAAAGTAACTTAAAGTTAATAGTGAATGAGAACCAGTCTCCAAACTACAGCGTGACCCACATTTTATATGAAACAGATTTGTTCCCCTGGATGATTAAATTCACTGGTCCTCTGGTTGTGGAACTGTCAAGCCAGGTTTGGTACCCTATTCATGGAAATTGCTACCGAAATATAATAAATAACATGAATTTATGCATTCTTTTGCGTTGCAGAACCTGCAGTCGTATGCCGCATTTCACTTGAGTCGCCGACACCGAGAGAAGCTCCATCTGCCGTCAACATGAACGCAGATCCAGAAACGGAGAAAGCATCTCAGTCGTCTCTGCCAAACATACGAACTAAACGCCAAAGCAGAAGAGGCTCAGAGTTGGTTGTGAATCTTCCACAAAGATCCAGACCCCCCGACTAAGATCCTGAGCCTCCCAGTGACATTTGTTCATCTTTCTCTCAAATACACTTCTGTCATGCTTCAGTTCACTACTCAGCGTGTGACGGCACATTATTGCTCTTGCTCTTTAAATGCCTTTGGTTGACAGTGCTTTCCTGTGTTCTCTGGTCAGGATTTCAGGGACTTTTATTTTTCGATTCCTAATGATGCGTGTGGGTGAAAAAGAAGAAAAATCATGAAAAAAGAAAGAAAAACGTATAATTGCCATGAGCTAGTAACCGACAGCACACCAGTGTTTTTTTTCTTCATACTGTTGAGCAGTCAGACTGACAGCTGACAGTCCACAACTGTGTCCAGAGGAGTAAAATAATTCATTTAAATGTCAATATCCAATGGGGAAAAAAAATATGTATGAGAGTTATATCAATCCAAATGGACCATTATGTGGCCCCATTATCATTTAACAACTCAAAAAATGATCACAGAATCATTATTTCAGTATTTTTATTTATTTTTATTTAAATAATAAAAAAATCAAGCAGCTATTTGACATAATTTATATAACTAAATGGTTGTTATTGAACATGTCCTCATAATTATTAATAAAAAAAATAGTGCATTAATAATTGTTAGGTGAATCTCGTAAAGCATGTCAAGTTTGGCTCATATATCACACAAAATCCATGGTAAAAGTGTTAAAAAATTATATTTTGTAGTAAGAAAACAACCATATTTCAGGACCATTAGGAGTTTTGTTAACATATTTTACCACAAATTTTACCCCAACATTTCTGTTACTAAAAGGGCTTTCTTTTTTCTCAATATTCCAATTATAAACTTAATGAACTATTTAATTAAAAAGATTAATATTCTAATAATAAAGCATAGTAATTCAAAGTATAAATTAACTTTATTATTAATTATTGTAATATCATTTTCTTTACGCATATATTTTATAAATGGTTTTATAAATTATTTATATTAAATTTAAACTTAAATTGCAACTTGTTTCATGTGATTTTGAGGTGACTCAAACATGTCTTGACATTTTTTGTAAGATTCACCATTTCACTTGCTTCCAGCACGAGTCAAAACAGATGCTTGCATAGTTTGAAACTTATTTTCTCTTTTGTGTTCATATCGTCTTCTATCTCTAGCTACTGTCAACGCAGACACAGATTAGTTTGAAGAATCAAATACGTTTAATTTTAAAGCATTTTAAGATTATTTTCAGTAATTCTTTGAATAAACAAGGTAACACTTTATATTAAGTCGTCCCATTTGTCTTTTATTACAACATAGCAATTAAGTAGTAATTACACAGCTATAAAACAAAAATATTAACATTTCTAAAACGATACAGGCATAAATCATACCACTGACATCAGCTCCTTACAACATTTGCATAGCAAATTAATTATAAATTAAATAATCCAAAACTAAGCACTTAATATAAAGTGTGACCAATGCGTGCCAGCTTGTAAAATTAGTGGTGTCAAACAATTAATCGCATCAAAAATAAAACAAATTGTTTACATAATATACATGTGTGTGTGTGTGTACCGTGTATATTTATTATGTATATATAATATACACGTTACGCATACATTGTGTATATATAAAAATACACAAACATGCGTGTATATATTTACGAAAAATGTTAGGTATATATTATTAAGTAAATTTATATATGATATAATTTATATAAATATATACATGCAAAAGCATGGGGGGGGGGGGCAAGCATTTGCATGGGCCCCTTGGGCTACACAAAGTTTGCTAAACATTTGCGTCGCCCCCTGACGACACCTCCACACAACGTTGACGCAATGTTTGCGTCACCCCCTAACCGACGCCTCCACACAACGTTGACGCAACTGATGTAAACACAAACTTATTGTCAAACAATTTCTTGTTTGACAGCCCTGAGGTTGATTTATGGGAATTTTTCTAGTATATAACAGTAATTTGACTTAACATTTATGCAAAACACTAGTTAAGTGCCCTTCATCACACACATACACATACACACACAAGGTGTATCTTTAGTTGTTTAAGTGCTAATTAGATATCAGTTTTCATATTATTTAATCTTATTTCTAGTTTCTCATTAGTTTTTTTTTTTTCCAGACTGACTGGTTTCCATTTAAGCATTAAATATGAAAGTAAGATGCAAAGCAATCCTGCGGGATAAGAAGCGAAACATGAGCTGTGTCCTAACCAGATGTGAGGCAACAAGTCTCGATCTGTCTGTGCTCAAACATGACACAATCACAGCCAGTCAGATGATATTTGACGTTTAATACTTAGTTATACGGGCCAATAAGAGTAGCTCTATTAAACAGAGTCTGGTCAGGACACAGTGCAAAGGTTTTAGCTTCAGACGTTACGTGATTTCAGATGGGCGAAGTGTTTAGGATGTTATTTTGCGGTGAATTTCTGCTGGATGAGCTTGTATCTGTTGAGCTGCTGCTCAGAGACGGACGGCTGAAGGCCCGCCACGGCCTGTCTGAAGTCTTCTGAACACAGAGTCAGAGCGCTGGCCTCTGAATCCACACCTGCATCACAGACACAGAGATGAAGAAAGAGTCAAGGCAAGTAGAACAGATATTGAGAAGGAAGTAGAGAGATGGACAAGAGCCAGGCCAGAAACATCCTCTACTCAACACACACGTGGACACCTGACCAAAACACCGCCGGAGCAGCGTTTGTGTTCACTGTGTAGAGGGTTTTTTTTTTTTAGGCTCGGAATATGGACACATGGGTTTCATGCATAGAATGTAACTTTTCATTTCTCCTTGGTTTAAACTCATTTATATCCTCTAAATTTTAACCAATAAAGATCTCAGGTGTAGAACTGGCTAATGCACACACGGTGTTTTGATATTTTGCGTATTTAATAGTGAAGTGTGTGTTAAAAGCTGACGGATCAGTCAAGATGAATGATGAAGGATCAAAGCAATGTTTTCAAGCTTTCAAGCAAGGTGTCACTTCTTATTCACTTGTTTTTGAAAAATAATATTAAATATTATATAGAGTGGGTACAGAAAGTATTCAGACCCCATTTTTCACTCTTTGTTATATTGCAGCCATTTGCTAAAATCAAATATTTTTGTAATGTAGGGGGTCTGACAAGGGCGGATCCATGTGCAAGCTTTTATTGAATGGCATACTCAAACAAAGGCAGGGTTGACAGGGATAGCGAAGACAACAGCGTACAACCCAAACAAAATTATGTTATGCTTATATATTTTATAATAATACAAATATATAAACGCATATACATGTAAATGCTTTCAAAATACATAACGTATGTGTGCATTTATATATACACAATAAATAAAGAACAAAGTAAAAATAATAATAATAATAATTACTTTGGATGTGAATAATAGCAATTAAATAATGAATGAAACAAGTACTGACAGAATCCCGTAACTTAACTTTTTGACATAACTACTTTATATGTAGTTGTATATACTGTAATTATGAATTATTCATATTAATTTTAATTTGTAATTCTTTTTACTTAAAATATGTAAATGGAAAAAAAGTCTTAAGCTCAGCAAGGCTGAATTCATTTAAGAAAAACAGCAATAATAACAACTTATAATAATAATAATTATTATACTAATAATACTTTTATTCAGCAAGAAAGCAATAAATTAGCCAGAAGTGACAGTAACAACATTTATAAAGTGAATGCCGTTCTTTTAAACTGCATATAAAAAGTTTATTAGAAATGTTTCTTAATAATTGGGAACCAGTAAAATGGATAATAAATCATCATGACTTCTGAAAGAAAAATCCTTGCCATCTCTAGAAAAATAAGATTGTTGGCTTTAAAGAGGTCAGCGTTTGTTTTGAACTGTTTCATAAATGTCAAAATTAAACCATGTGTGTGATAATCACAAACTAAACACTCCTCATGGCTCTGTGGAACTGAGTCAACAGCAACTGTGGCATTTTCTGTAACATTTGGTATTTAGTTTAACATGGTCACTCACCCTTGAGTCATACAATCATCCCTCACTGGTTGGTTTTCCACATACCTTCAGTAATTCGTAATATCTTCCTCTTGATGGCACACATCATGGCGTCTGAGCAGAGCGCGTAGAGATCGGCTCCAGTCAGCTGAGGAGGACAGGACTCCACGACCTCCGACAGACACACGCTGGGGTCCACCTTAAACCTCCAAACACAACACCAGCAGAGAGTCAGCAGCGATAACAAACTCCAGCAGAACTGAGAGAGCATGAACACACTCACTTGCGCAAGATGGCCTTCAGAACCTGCAGCTGAGACTCTCTGTCTTCATTCACACCCACATACACCAACTTATCAAATCTGGAAAGAAAAATAAAAACATTGCGAGAATGCACAACAAACTGAAGAGCAGCTGATCTGAATGTATTTACCTGCCAGGCCTGAGCAATGATTGGTCGAGTAGATCTGGCCGATTAGTTGCTCCGATCACAAAGACATCTCCAGATGAGTGAAGGCCATCCAGCTCTGCTAAAAGCTGCGACACAACCCTAACAATAACATACGGCAAAACATGGTTCGTCATGATCCTTTAGCCTTTATACACATTTCAAACCAGCGTCACTAAGATGGCCCAGTGGTGCACAACACAAAAAAACCACCACAACAAAATACATAGGACTAATTTCATGTTGTGCTCATTTCGTTGTGCAAATAGTTTCAATTTTGTTTTTATTTAGCATCTTGTTTCCATTGTGTTGTGCTAATTGTTTTTATTTTGTATCTTGTTTCCAGTGTGTTGTGCTAATTTCATTGTGTTGTGCTAATTTTGGTGTGATGCGCTAATTTTGTTTTTATTTTGCATCTTGTTTCCAGTGTGTTGTGCTAATTGTTTTTATTTTGCATCTTGTTTCCATTGTGTTGTGCTAATTTTGTTTTTAGCATCTTGTTTCTATTGTGTTGTGCTAATTGTTTTTATTTTGCATCTTGTTTC
>JAUCMS010000049.1:10667763-10679699 GCA_032357445.1 Enteromius radiatus | reverse complement strand
TTTAATCTAATAAATGCAGCCTTGATGAGCAGAAGAAACATCTTTAAAAACCATTAAATATCTTACTGACCTCAAATTTTTGTACATATGTATATATATATTTATATAAATACATGTATATATTTGTATACATATTTCAGAAATACTATGTATAATGTATAAATGTTATGTTTATATATTACAGTTATATATACATTATAAGAATATGAATATATAAATGTATACATATGCAAGTATTTTTTTTTTAAATATATACTGTATGTGTGTGAATATACAGTATACACAAAATAAATATATACAGTACAGTACACATACATATATTATGTAAACAAAACTTATTTTGGATGCAGTTAATCATTTGACAGCACTAATTTACAGATCACAATAATCTAGCTTTAATCTAAATGTAAATGCTGTTAAACAAAATCAAGATGTAAAGTAAATAAATATTTATTTATTGAAGAATATAAAGTTCTGTAACCCCAAAATTGATTGTTGTTTTATTTGTTTAATATATCATTATATAATTAATTGCTTCTGTTACTAAACACAGTTTGAATATACATTCACATTAATCACATTGATATATAAAAAATCGAAATATTGAGAAAATCTCCTTTAAAGTTGACCAAATGAAGTTCTTAGCTATACACTAATCAAAAATCACGTTTTGATATACTTACAATAGGAAATTTACAAATTATCTTCAAGGAACATTAATCTGCTTATCTTCAAATGAGACTTTGTGTCCTTAACACTGCAGTATTGAGGTTGTGAGCACCTTAATAAAGTACACAATACAGACCTTTCACTGAAGTGAGGCTGGATGATAGTGAGCAGTTTCTCCACAGTACTGGACAGACCCGGAGGACAAAGACTTGTCCAGAAAGACGAATCCTTCCTCAGCACAGAGCTAGGAGACAGGCTGTGGGCGGAGCCTCCCTGGAGGCAACCAATCAGAGCATGAACACACCTGCATATATAAACTGATTCTGATTGAACTATCATTAATATCTCCGTGATTGTCTTCTTTCCTCACCATGTACAGTGAAGTGTGATTGGAGTCGGCCAGATATGAAGAACCCTCTTCCTCCTCGGCAGAAAAACCACACGCCTGCTTTACCTTGAAATACAGCACAGGCCACCTGAGAAACACAAACACCTGCATGAGGACTGCTTTCCAGAGGTCTCTGAAGCAGCTGCTGAACATGAACCAGCACCTGGGGATTCCTTCAGAGCTGTTCTCTACCAGATCAGGATGTCCTTCGGATAGGATTCCCAGTATAGTCCCGCGCTGAACAAGCCTGCAAACAAACACAGTGCTGAGAAGAACCAGGGCGAGGCTCGTATGTGATTGCAAAGCGGTCTGAGCACCTGGGCGAGCTGAAGTGTTTGTGAAGGATGCTGTCGAAGGGCCCATGGGAGCTGTAGTCTGGAGATACGACGGCTTCTATGTGCAGCTCTTTAGCAAACGGAGGTGACGCACAGCGACATGAGCTCACGGAGATCCGAGACTCGGCCTCAGGCGCCTTATTCCACCTCTGCTCGAGTTAAACCACATCGCACACATCGCTTAATATTACCACATATAACTGGAGATAATGTCTGACAATTTTGAGACGAGCAACAGCCAATAACCAAGGGCGTGTTTTGTTCATTTTAAGTTAAAAATTGTATTAAAAAAGGTGTCTTTTTTTAATAGTGCTGTCTAACGATTAATCGCAGGCAAAAATAAAACTTTTTGTTTACATAATATATGCGTGTGCACTGTTTATATTTATTATATATATATATATATATAAATACACACACATGCAGTATAGAGTGTGAAAGTATTTACATGTATATATTTATATCATACATATTTCATATATACATTTTCTTAAATATATACACACATTTGTGTGCATTTATATATACATAATAAATATACACAGTACACACACACACACATATATATATAATGTAAACAAAAACTTATTTTAATCATTTGACAGCACTAATATAGCCTATATATATATATATATATATATATATATATATATATTTATATATTAAGTATAACTCGTTTAATTTGCACACATACTGTATACTTCTGGAAAATACAGCATCTTGATAGCTTCAATGTTTATGGTCACATACTTATTATATACAGCATAGATCTACACTATAAATGATGTTGAATATATACATTTGTCCAGCTGTATTTGCATATAGTGCACTCACAAGCAAAATATGCTATATAGTAAATCTCAATTGCTTGACTGTATGCACTGCCGTACAATTAGAACGTTTCTTCTGCTCAACAATGTTGCATTATTACAGAAAAAAAAAAAAAAATATATATATATATATATATATATATTAGAGAAATATTAATACAATCTAAAATGAAACATTTTATTTTAATATACTTTAAAATATAATTTGTTTCTGTGATGCAGTGCTGAATTTTAAGCATAAATATTCCAGTCTTCAGTGTCACATGATTCTTTAGAAATCATTCTAATATGTTGATTTATAATCATTTTTTTTCTGCTTTATATTTCTTTGAAACCTCATACATTTTCCAAGATTCTGTAATAAATACATTTTTTAAAAAGGACATATTTAAAATAGACTTTCTAATAATACAGGTCTTTACTATCACTTTTTAATAAAATCTATTTAACACATCTGTACTGAATAATTGTTTTTCAAAAATTAAAGGGAAAAAATTACTGACAAAAAGCAACAAAAACTGTTTCCTAAGATATTAGAATTATTTTAGAGATTGTGTGACGCTAAAGACTGGAGTAATGATGCTGAAACACACAGAAATAAATTACATTTTAATGTATATTAAGATATTCAAATAACAGAAATATTTCAGTAATATTTCACAAAAATGTGAACTATATTAATACTAATTACTATATTAATGTCTAATCTTACATCTGAAATTATACTGACATATTACAACCAAAAAAATTAATTAAATTAAACCAATTACAATAAAATAAAAAAACCAAAGCATTGGCAAGAAGTGAGAAATTAGGAGTTCTCAATTACACAGAATATTTCTAAATAAAAAAAAAAAAAAGGTTTATGCACAATGGCAATTCGGCACAAAAACCAATTAATGAAATTAATGCAAATATATTAAATATATAAAAATATATATATTTATATATATATATGTGATAGGCTATATATGCTTTGAATTCTACAACTTGACTCGATTCAGTTGACCAACACAATTATTATACCCTTCTCCACCTTAATTTTGATGGTCTTGTTTCCAACAGGCACTGGCATCCCATCTGACAGGTTAAACCACTGGACGGGTGAAACCAAGCCCACATTCTCATTCCCATCCATGTCTAGGTTTGTAGCTGTGTCAAATGCTTTGACAGCCACCAGATGAACACGTCCCTGTCTCTTACAGGACGTATTAAAGCTGCTTTCATGCTCGCCCAAAACAGGACTCTGAGTCTTCTTCATCTTCTCCGCTGGGATGGACGCAATGACCCACTCCCCGTTAAACACTCCCAGCTTCAGCAACAAGCTCTTGCTCACAAAAACAGTGCTGTCAACGTCCAGTCCTTCATTCTGCTCCAGCCTAGACAGTATTCCTCCAGGTTTACGGAGATCTGAAACATCTAACACGCGCACATCGAGCTTGCATTTAAGAGCCTGTGAGAAAGCACCGAAGTCTAGCACTTTACTGTTCAACAAAGAGCTGCCAGAGCTCAAACTGTTTGCATACTGGGCGAAATCAGAGACGAAGAGTGAGGAAGCTAGCATGACGCTGGTGCTGCTAACCTCCAGATCTCTGCAGTCTGAGAGCACCACGCTAGTGTCCACAGTTATCCTGCCCTGACTGACAGGTGTGCACTCCAGCACCATCACCTCCGAGAGGTATTGCTGCACCTGGGCTGCTTCTTCGCCCAGGAGGTGATGGTAGGGTAAGAGAAGAGCGTCTCCTTGTCTCGCCAGCAGAGTCTGTCCGTGACAGGAGGCCAGGATCAGCAGAGCGTTGGAGAACTTCTCTGAAGACGCCCATTTAAAGCTCTGCTTAGTCCAAGCGCCGATCACAATCTTCTTTAACGGCAGCAGAGACTGTGGACGAAGCGTTCCCGGCGAGTGCTCCTTCAGTCCGTAGTGTCTGAGGAAAGATCTGCTCACGTAAACAGCAACGCACGTGGGACTGTTTACATCCGTCTCTTCCTCCGGAGTCAAGTGCGCGCAGACCAAAAAGCCCCGATTCGGGGGGGACTGCGAGTCTGTCAGGGACAGTAACAACGCGTATGTGGGTCCAGTGTGGTCTGGAAACTTTTGAGCGAATTGTGATTTGTTGATAAGTACGTGCAGAGGATGAACGTGTGAGGGAAAGTCCTCAAGGCACTGCAACTTCATCAGGGACGCCATGTTGGAAACGTGCGCATGCGCAGTGAACCGAGAGGAACCGGCGGCTGACATAATTTTTTTTACGCTACGTAAATGTTACTTTTAAAAAAAAAATAATAATAAAACTTAAAATAGCCTATTTTTCCTCTTCAAACCAGAATGGATATTTTGAAAAATTAGTGTAATAGAAAAAAACCAAAGCAAAGAAACTTTACAGGTTTGAAAACTACACCTGAAGAAAACAAAAATCAGTCGATTTAAATGACATTATTTTAGCAAAGCGTTGTCACTTCTTATGTTTCAATTAATGTTTGGTACGTTACTTTTTATAGGTTGCTACGACTAACCACAAGACAAAGAAAACACAATTTAAAAAAATAAAATAAAATAGAATAATGTATATGTGTGTGTGTGTGTGTGTGTGTGTGTGACTTATTCTATAATTGCGGGTACATTTGGTGTCCCCGTCTGTCACCGTCGACTATGTTACCTATGTAGACTTACAATGGAGAAAATAGTGTAACAGAATTGACATAATTTGCTAAGAACACATGACACTAATGAAAACATTATTAAAAGAGCTTTAAATAATCCAATGTGAGCTCAGCAATAAATTCTGTTTTCCTTTTGATATTGTGGTAACAGAGTTAACGTTTTAAAATAACTGGGTAAGAAGTTTTTAGATTCAAGAATTTTCTCAGAGAGAATACATATACTTTTCAAAGCTTTAGATGTTATCAGTGAGTGAAAGCAACATCATTTCCTGTAACTTCCACAATTCTGAGAGATAATTCCACCCATTTAAAGGCAAAATATGGTATGGTAACAGAGTTGACACAAGATTTAGGGAGACACTTTTTTCTAAGAAACATTTTTATAAATTTTTAAATAATTTAATGTTGTAGAATTAAGTAAGTAACTACTTAGGGCTTTAATAAATAAAATGAATACACTGTTGCCAAAAGAAAAGTATTATGAAATATTTTGAACATTGATACATGATCACAAAAAATACACTGACCGATGCGGACAAGAAGGAATCATGATTTTTAGCTATTTAAGACACTTTTAAAATAAATTATTATATTGTTATAGACTGGAAATCTTGTAATTAATAAAGAACAATAATAAATAAATTAAAATAACAAAAAAAAAAAAAAAAAAACAACCATTTGAAGAAAAAGTAGAAAAAGTAATGACTTTGCTTTTGTGGGGACGACAAATGTACCTGCAATTATAAAATCACCCATATAAATATATATATATATATATATATAGTAATGTCTTTGTAAGCCTATTCTCAAATAAATATATACATTTACATTTAGTAATTTAGCAGAAGCTTTTATGCAAAGTGACTCACAAATGAGGACCATGGATGCAATCAAAATCATCAGAAAGGTCACATGCAAATTTGCAATAACACTCTCAAAGTTTAAGAGTGTTTCTGGCAAGAATCTTGAAATTTCACTGCAAGTCAAAGAAGAAAAAACAAGCTTTAAGTGTATTGATTCATTTATGTTTTGATGGGTTTGGTGGTTTAATATTGATCTGAATATATGTGTTTTAGGAGGAACACTGCAGGAACTCTGATTCAGTTCGCATGAGTTTGTAGTGATCAGCTTCCACCACTGTGTGGCACACGTGTCTTTTAAATGAGAATGGTTTAGTCTAAACATTCTGCTCCACACAGAAAGTTATTCACGTGTTCAGTACCATAACAAAGGAGACACTTCCCATAATGGGTCCAGTAACCATACTGAGGTCCTCCGTGTCCAAACTAAAGTCAGTGGTGTCTCTGCAGCTTGGTATTCCTGTCAGCTCCTTCAGACGTTCCACTGTGAGCAGCCTTCATCTCTATGACTGTAACCTGCTCAGTGACTATGCAATGCAAGCTGGTAAATCACATCTGTGAAACCTTCTAAACACACACTTTACACACAAACAAAAATATCTCGGAACCTGCTTTAATGTTTTATATATAGCAGTCTTGTGTGTGAGCGTAGGTAGTAATTGATTACATGTATTGTGGATTATTATTACATGATCAGATTCCAAAAATGAAGTAATTGAATATTTCGATGCACAATTTCATGAACATTATTCCTTTTTTACATGTAATGCAGGCATTCCCAATTTTTTTGTCATCTTTCACCTAGTATAATTACTTAAAGTACCCCTGAGATGTTAAAATAAATATTTTAATAATGAAGTATTCTTTGTCATAGGTGGCAGCCTTCTTCTGGAAACCTGAGAAGGCTTGAATGAGTTTCTGAGAGTTTGTTTCAGACGACACAAACAAACAGTTCAGCGTCACCTCTCTGAGGAGAAACCCGTGCTTAGGTTTGACAACAGCCCATCTTTGGTTTGTTTTGGTTCTGGGTGTTTTGGGTGATTCACATTAAACACAACCGGGTGACTGAAGCGTTTCTCATTGGTTCCCATTTTTTTGGGAACAGAAATGCTCTAAAACGGCTGCTTTGCCAGACTGACTTTGCTCGCGAAATTGAATGTAGCGTCACAGGACGTATGGGCGGGCCCAGGCCTAGGAGGTTGCTGCTTGGTGTGGATGAAAAGTGTTTTAAAACGAAAACTCTCAAATGCATCCATATTAATGCAGACATAGCCTGTTTTGACAAGATCTTGACGTAGGTTTCAGAAGCGCGTGGCTCTATATGTTGCGACAGCACATGAACATCTGGACTTGGCCAGCTGGCTGATTGACAGTGTGGTCAAAGCAGAAGATCCTGTCGGTGTCCATCCCTACCGCACCTGGTGCTACCAGAAAGCCCATCCTGATTCGCTGAAGTGTCCCACACATGCAGCGGTTGAGGCCAGACAACTGCTAATCTTAAAACTGTTTGATAGTAGCAGCATTACAAATCTGACCCGCTGCGATGTCGATGGCATGAAACTCTTGCAAACCGCAATGCGTCACCTATTTAGCTTCTAAATTTGACGCCACTGTCATGCTCTCTACCAGTGCACGTTTATCTTCGGATCAAGATGTGGACGTGCAAGGCTGAAGCGCGACGACGCCACCCGCTGGAAAGAGAGCTCTGTGATCCGGTCCATGTTGACGGAGTTCCCATGCAGAAGAAGTCATCAAATCCCAGAGGCCAAGGGTTGAGAGGATGTGTAGAGGTCAAAGAGCCATCCTGTGGTTTCCTAGTGACCTCACGCTTTGTGGGTCCTTCCTGCGCCTGTCATCGTCCTGCTGGTCCACCTTCCCAGAGCGCATCAGTAGCACTGCCGCAGCTGCATCCTCCCCAGACCATGAAGAGCATAAGATGAGACGTCACTAGAAAGAGGGCATGTGGGAGGAAGAACCCAAAGGAAATCCTGCCCGCTGGAAATAGAAATGAGAGCGGTAGAGTTGCACTGCCCCAAGCTTTTCCAGACATCAGTCACGGGCGTTTTCTCATTGATAGATCCTCAAAACCCAACAAGATACATGGCGTCTCTCAAGAAACCTTTAAACTGCTTAATGGACGAACTCTTCGGGAGAATGCCATTCACTGCTTGGCCATTGCTAGGTTGGTTATGGTATTAACAATAACACTGATCCTTTTTATGTCATTTGGAGGTTGACTTTCTTAACCATGTGGATCAGGACCTGTATTCACAAAATATGTTAAGGCTGAAAGTAGCTCATATCTTAGGAGAAAATCTTAAAAATAATGTCAGTCCTAAATTTTTTGCTCTGAGAGTATTTCACAAAGCTTTTTAACTCCTAAGTCTGTGAAACGTTAGAAGTAGAGGAATGCTAAATCAATAAGACTAATCACAAACTATCATAAAATGGCTGCAATTTGACGATAATGAGCTTTTAAAAATCACCTTTGGTTTTGGAGGTTATCCACGCTCTAAATTTCGTTTGATTTCGTTTCATTAATCGCTTACCCCCATGTCGTTCCAAACCCATAAAAGCTTGGCTCGTCTTCGGGACACAATTTAAGATATAAGAATATACATACGCTTCAGCTGCGATACATTTTCTACGCTTATTTACACTTCGATTTGAACAAAAACAGCACATACTTGTGCGCTCAGTGGATATTCTCCCTAGGAGCAAACAACACTGAAACAAATACCGACCCCTAACTTAAACCCAAAATCAATAAAATCAGCTGCAAGTTGGGGGGAAATATGTGTGTTATAAACCTATAAAGCCAGAAAAAAAAGTCACACAACTGAAAAAAAAGTGGGGTGACATACGTGCCATTTTCCCAGGACGTGTCTTGGCCAGGATTTATATATAGCTTTGATTCAAAGTACCTCCAGAGCGTCTTTAAAGCATAAGGGACCAATGTCCTATACCCAGAATCCCAGATTCTGTCCCTATGAAGTCTTTGACTTCCAGAATTTATTTTCAACACAAAAAAAGTACATTACGGACTTGATTATTGCTAGTGTATTGCAAAATAAAATAATGTAACTTTAGTGATTTAGTAACTATTTTATAATTAAAACAGCACATGCTGGGGTATGTTTTTAAGTTGGCATGCTGGTTTGAGCTGTTTTATGCTAATTCACTGCTAATCAGTGAAGCTATCTTCCATTTTTTCACAAAAAAATACATAAATGTAATTCCCCCCCGTCATCTCCACCACACTTCCCTCTGTGGTGGAAAAGACAGCATGTGGTGGAAATTACATGTATGGTTACAAAGTACAATTGATATGGATTGTGAGAGTAGATTTCGCTAATACGTTTTATCTTATGATATATTACAATACTTTTTTGTATTTATATTATTTTTATTTCTAAATTATATTACTTTTATATTAACATAAAGATGCCACCTAAGATAACAAAAGAAAGGTCACAGGCCTTTAGGGACAAAATAAAAGCTGACCCTTTAAAATATATAGAAAGACTTAAAAGAGACAAGGAGAGATACTTGAGAAAAAAAGGAAAGTGAGAAAGACTCCAGATTTTCTTCAAAAATCCACAATTTATGAAATCATGCTTAATGTAAAAATTAGTCCCACTTCATATTAAGTGTCCCTAATACCTGTGTACTTCCATAGTAACTTAATATAAAGTGGGACCTAAAAATTCAAGTTATTAATTTTCTAATAAGCTCTTACTTATTAGAAACCAATATTAACTTTCAGAGTGTGACAGGTGTACAGTTCAGCATTTGGTCCTTATGGCAGTTAATTTATCTCATTGACTAATAATTATTGTACATTGTGGAAAAACTGGTGAAAATAGTTTTAAAAAATTATCTTGGACAATTCTTAAGTGGCATAAGTTATTATATTACATTATTATATGTGTGTGTGTGTGTGTGTGTGTGTGTGTGTGTATCCAGGGACGGATTATGGGTCGGGTGGGCCCCTGGGAGAAGACTAACTTCGGAAAATGTTTGCGTCGCTCTCTGAGTGAAACCTCCACGCAACGTTGCCGCAACGTTCGCGTGTCCCCCTGAGCAAAACGTTTAGACAACTTTCGTTGAAATATACAATGGCCCCGTGGCAGCGCGACCGCCGGCCCCACGCAGCCCTAGGGCCCCTGGGCAATGATCCCGACGTCCCGATGGAACTAATCCGTGCCTGTGTGTATCAACCTAACCCTAACCCTAAAAATGTACAAAAACACTCACCTATAGGTGAGTAGCCAAATTATTTTTCTTTCTTTTAGCCTAGCTATAGGCTTTAGTAGGCTAACTTAAAATGTGTGTACAACAATTTGTCATCTAACCATGTTTGTACCTCTAGATGCGTTAATTATTTAAAATGCGTGTTTTTATTCATTTTAAATGCACAATGTATAAAACCTGTTTTTAAAGCAGCGGCTGTGGAAGTGCACCGTTTGTTTCACTCGGACTGTATTGCGCTGCGCACACAGCTGATCATGTGACTGTAACACAGCAGCAGATCGTTCCGTTTTTGTGATGATATATTAAAAGCATCAGAAAATGTTGCTAGTTTTATCCGAGGAGCACAAGGAGCATTTAGGATTCTTGTCAGAAGTGGATCCGGCGGGTGAGAGACACAGACAGCAGGAGATCACTTTATAGTGTTCACTTGTGTTTGGAATTAATTAATTAATTATATCTAATATTTGCTTATCGCTAACAAATATGTTCCTCATATACGATTATAGCGTTTAAATATTTTTTGTGAGATATTTATTTTTTCCTTGTATACTTAAAGCTTTACTCGTATTCCCAGTGTTATCCATGATTTGAGAAGGATATTCTGAGCCAGAATAAGATTTGATAAGATTTATTTAGTCTTTATCTTATAAAAATATATACATATTTGTCTGAGATGTGAGAATATAGTTTAGAACTGATCTAAATGTATATCTGAATACACAGTGTTAGCACGCAAACATAAGCATAACCACTGTAGTAATAAAGCATCTTAAATGATTTTCATTGTAATTTGATGTTTGTCAGTGGTTGGTGAGTTCGGCAGAATCGCTGTGGAGTTTCTGAAAAAAGGCTCAAATCCTAAAATATATGAGGGAGCTGCACGTGAGTAGAGACTTGTGGTATTAATATGATGGTAATATCAAAGGTTGTTTATGAGCTGATGTTGATTAATCTGTTGAAATGTAAATAAATATGTTTTTTTTCTGTCTTTGTGACATAATTTCATACTCAAATTTATATTTACTTTATTATTTTATTGTAAAAAAAATGTTGACCAATTATTTACTGTGGAATTTGTTTCAAAGTAAACATTATACATTTAAAATACTTAATGTGTCAAACAGCTAGGTTATGTTATGTTGCTGACAAGTTTGAAATAGAACTGTTAAATGATTAATTGCAATTAATAACATTAAATTACTTTTTTTTACATAACATATGAGTGTGTACTGTATACATTATTTATATATAATTAATTAAACACATGCATGTATATATTTAAGAAGAATATGTTGTTTATTTTTATTTCTATAAATAATATAAAATAAATATAATATAAGTTGTGTGTGTGTGTATATATATATATATATATATATTTTTTTTATATATATATATATATATATATATATTGGCTACTGTATGTGTAAATTTATATACATAATAAATAAACACAGTACACACATATATAAATTTTACATGTATTAATTGCAATTAATAATTTGACTGTGCTAATATAAATACACATATATGCATGTATATATTTAAGAATAAATTATGTATATTGATTTAAAATATTTATATATTAATATAAATTACATAAATATAAATGTACACATGTACATGCATGAGTGTGTTTTATATATATATGTATATGTATGTACAAACACTACCGTTCAAAAGTTTTTTTTTTCTTTTCAATGTTTTCCATGAAAAGTCACACTTTTATTTACCACATGAGTTGGAAAATGAATAGAAAATATAGTAAAGACATTAGAAATCATGATATTTATTTGAAATAATAATTGTTTCCTTCAAACTCATACACAGTGCACACACATATATTGTGTAAACAAAAAAAAACGTAATAGTTTGGCAGGGCTGAGCAGGTGTCACAGGTTGTTGTGTGATGTTGTAGGGAAGCTGAATGTGTCGTCTGAGA
>JAUCMS010000049.1:10611049-10624755 GCA_032357445.1 Enteromius radiatus | reverse complement strand
CAACAGCGCGACAATTTAAACTTTCAACAAGTCATCCGTTTATTTAGATTGTGTTAAACAAGTGTAATTTAATCACAGTAAACAACATTTTTTCCTGAGGTATTTACATGTGAAATGAGCGTCTCAACTTTCCGCCACTTTTCGAATATGACGCCTTCTCTCCCGGAGCCTCATTGGATAGGAAAGAGTCCATGGTATGCCTACTATAGAATTCGGCCGGAAGCAGTAGGTCATCCGGGTACGTCTCTCCTACTGATTTTCGAATGCTATGAATTCAGACATACTACTCGCCTCGCATTCTGTTTTTCACGTGCTATATAGTAGGGAAGTAAGCGATTTCGGACGCAGCACTGGTGTCTTCAATACTGAACCTTTTCACAATATTCAAATTTTCTGACGTACTGAATTTGGAGTTTTCATTAGTTGTCAGTTATAATCATCAACATAAAAGAAATAAACACTTGAAATATATCAGTCTGTGTGGAATGAATGAATACATTATACAAGTTTTAATTCTTGAATGGAATTAGTGAAATAAATCAACTTTTTGAAGATAATCTAATTATATGACCAGCACCTGTATGTGCAATAAGTACATGCAAAAATGTAAAATTCAAAACCACCCAATTGGGCAGAAACTCAACCAATCTGGCAACACTGGTTGCAACAGTAATTCTGTGATATAATTCTGTGTACTGTGTATATGTATTATGTATAGATAAATGCAAACACACAGCTTTTATATATTTAAGAAATATTTGTATTAATATATAGTATAATAATGTGTAAATCCATAAATGTATATACATGTAAATATATCTATTTTTAATTTATACTGTGTGTGTGTGTTTTATATACATGATAAATAAACACAGTACACATACATATATTGTGTAAACAAAGAAATTGTGATTAATCATTTTACAGCACTAGCTATAACAGAATTTACCTTACTAGTTCATCTTTGAAACAAAAATGAAGATTTTTATGAAACCTGAGAGATTAATAAACACATTAAAAGCAATCCATGATTTAATCCATATTTTCTGAATATAATGAACTGATTATAAATATTGATCGACACATATCTATAGAGCACATCAAATATGGTAAATAGGTATTTCAATGAACAAAAATCTGTCATATTTCGAAATATCTTTAATTTTCGTTTCTATTATGAAAAAAAATATATATGTTTAGAATTAAGTGATGTTGAGCTATTGATGAGCATTGTCATGCTCGGGTGAACTAACCCTTGAATTGTCATGGCAAATAATATCACAATGCTAAATATCTTATTGGTAGTAAAAGTAGTTGATGACTTCAGTGACAGAAGTCAGATCCGAACTAGCGAATGTCTTCTCTTCATCTTACCATATAAGGCTGTCTTTGCTTCACCTCAACTGCTCGGTTGCCAAATCCTCCACCCCATCCATAAAACTGGTCCTTAGAAGATCTTTTAATGTCAATAAATGTTTGCAAATCTTATAAAGAAAGCTAACCGTGATAATCCCCAGCTCCTGCCCGGTTATGATTGTGGAGCTTAGAGTTCAGTTGCTGGCTTCATTTACTTGATGCAGATTTGCTCAGTTTTGAGTGATAAACACACAAGTTGGTGCTATCTCTTGACATTTTGACCCAGTTTATCATTTACCACAATTCGATTGTTAGTGTGCTGTCTTCCTGTTCCCCAGACAATCAATAGTCTGAAAATGTCTATAGCGAGTCTGAAGAATCACTGCGTTTAGTCTAACAAGGAAATTGGTTAAGTGCCAGTTTGAAACCGTTCTCTTGTGCTTTATGCAACCCTCTCTAACAGAAATCCATTTATAGTAGAAACGAGATACACAGAGGGCTTCAACTTTTTCCACCCAGCAAGTTTGATTAAGTCTTTTGCACATTTGAGAAGATGTGGGTCTCTGTGCAGATGTTTAAGACATTCTTGAGGGTTGGGGATTTGAAGAAGTGTGCTACTTCATACAATCAAGTGACTTGCTGAGGAGAGGTGTGCTCTTGCTTATTACATTACTTATTACTTATTGACAGACAATAAAACAAGCAAACTTTTGTTTTTGTTTTTACATTGAATCAGAGTGCTGAAACATATCTAGAACCTGAAAGTTACAGAGACTTTGACTCCTTTGAACAGTACATTTGGCTGGCACTTTTATCTAAAAGTCTTTTTATGCTTTCACTGAGAATTGAATCTATGGCATTGCTAGGTACATTAGTTAAAGATACAAACTGTTTTTTTTTTCTTTCTTATAAACCAATATAAACTCTATAAACAGATCAGCAACACTGTAGCACACAGCCAAACACTGATTCTCTTGGTGAACACACTAAGTGTTACCTGATTACAAAATAAGAGTCTTTTTATTTTGTTTGTTCTATACCGTAATACAAATCTCAAGTACACTGAGTTCCTGTTTTGTGTATCTGTAACTATGTACTTGGATTTTTCAGTTATTTATTTCGTTCTATGGAGTGTCAGAAAGCTCTCTGATTTCATCAAAAATATCTTAATTTATGTTCTGAAGATGAACGAAGGTCCTACGGGTTTTGAACGACATGAGGGTTAGTAAATGACAATTGTCTAAGCAAATGTATATCGTGAATTTGGGCAGTCGTGGCCTAATGTATAGGGAGTTGGACTTGTAACCCAAAGGTTGTGAGTTCGAGTCCCAGGTCCGGCAGGGATTGTGGGTGGAGGGAGTGAATAACGAGTGCTCTCTCCACCTTCAATACCACGACTGAGGTGAGACCCTTGAGCAAGGCACTGTTCCCCCAACACCCACTGCTCAGGGTGTGTGTGTTTGTGCACGCTGGATGGGTTAAATGGAGACCACAAATTCCAAGTATGGGTCACCATACCTGGCCACAAGTCACTTCACTTCAATTGGGACCAAATTTAATTCTTGTTTGTTAACCAAACAGAACAGAATACAAACTTAGTCTCAAGATTGTTGAATCCCTTCTAGCCACCTGATCACTGGCCATGGACATTGTGTTACATACATCAGTGAGCTTTTTTATTTTTTAGTAAGCTGCACAATAATTAATCCAAGAGCAGGCCGAGCTGCTGCCGTGATCCAGAGAGCAGAAAGACTGTGCTTTGTTTGTGTCGTATCTCGCAACTCTTTCAGCCCACATCTGGCTTTTACAGGAATGTTTTGTCCATGTGAAAGTGGTTTACCCGACAGATAAACACACCGCACACACAGATACACACACACATGCTCCATATGGTCACGAGTCGCCAGCACTCTTCACTTCGTTTCTTCCTGTGTGGGGTGAGAAGATGATCATCATGAAACTGGTTGAGTTGGAACTCTTATTGTGCTGTAATGTCAGTTGTGAAACTCTGCCTGCGTCCTTGAAGCAAATATTGTTTCTTATCGTTCTGTTCCTCTGAGAGCATCAGACGTTCTTTACGCAGGAACAGAGCAGCTTTTCACAAACCAGAACTCTGGCTTCATCCAGAGATAAATTGAAACATAGTAGAATACAGCAATTATTCGTCTAAAAGAGGCCCACCCTTGTGATCAACAGTGTGAACTACACTGCCACCTTGATGTAAGCCAGTCACAATAGAGCATATTTACATAATGAAATCTTAAAGAGATGCTACAGTTTCAAACTTTTTTTTTCCAGCTAATGAATTATACTAACATTGACAGCCAATCAGGATCAATCCTGCTGTTACCAGCGGGAGCATTTAAAGCAGCAGACATGCATGCGCTTAAAATAAACAGACAATATCGTTCGCTGGTGTGGATACTAACTTGATTATCTTTATAATTATCGCTCTTGGCGTGAACCGGGCTTAAGAGCTACATTGTGACTTGTCTTTTGCACACCTAAAAGTGGACTTACTTGATTTGCCTGTTGTCGGTGGCCACGCTCAAGCCATTTTAAGGCCAGCATTTTTATTTTTTTCAGTAGGACTGGGAAGAGATTTCTTGGTAAACACTTTTCCGCACTGAGTTCTGGCCAGCTATAATTGAGTCATTGTGTTTGTGTGCTGTCTTTGTTTAACCTGTTTTTCCTCATACTGTCCGAAACAAAGCCGCATTTCTAAACACTATGATTTGCCATTTTAGCATTTAGGATTACAACTTGGATTAATAAATCTGTCTGGTTTTTTTACAGACAGACTTTTAAGTTTGCGCATAAAGCCTGGCTATTTGCCAAAGAACAGCCCGTTTTAGATAGAAACGACCTTCTGAGTGACATGAAACAACGATCACAGGAGGAATTGCCAGAACTACATACTGTAGACTTTTCTAATTCTAATGAAAGTTTCAGTCATTGTAGCTGCCTGATTCCTCGTAAATGAAAGCAGCCAATTAGCTTAGAGCTTGCCGTACGGAGAAAGTTGTTGAATCTGAGTGTGTCTGTGGTGTGTTTGTGACAGTGCTGAGCCAGCAGGCCCATCAGCAGCACCTCCAGCAGCAGCAGCAGGTCCAGGTCCAGGGCTCCCAGCAGCAGAGTTCCCAGCCCATGATGAGCATGAGCGGCCCCATGAGCGCCCAACAGCACCAACAGAAGATGAGGCTCCAGCGCATCCAGATGGAGCGAGAGCGCATCCAGAGGAGACAGGAGGAGCTCCTGAGACAGGTGAGTGTCTGCTGGAGAAACACTCCTACAGAACTATTACTACAAATATAGCGTAAATGGTGAGAGACAAAACATTTTAATCCAAGGGGGGGATTTCAGTATTTAAAACTAGGCATGCACCGTTCCAACTTTTTCAGTCCCGATACCGATGCCTGGGCTTTGTATATCTGTCGATACCCGATACCGATCCGATACCATGAAGTATCTCCACACAGCCGACTCTTTGCTGTGTTCACACCAGACGCGAATGAAGCATTAAGCGAGAGTGCTTTACATGTTAAGTCAATGCAAAGACGCGATTAGACATCTTGCGGCACAAATTAAGCGTAGCGAATGACGCGATTAGCGCGTTTGACGTGCCTGACGCGTGATTCACGTGAAACGCTCAAGCTGCGTTCACACCGGACGCGAATGAAGCGTCAAGCGCGAGTGATCTACATGTTCAAAGAAGCGATTATACATCCTGCGGCGCGAATTAAGCGTAGCGAATTGCGCCATTCTCACGTTTGACGCGCTTGACCTATATTTACAGTACTTGGCTGCGAGGCCGATATCCGGTCCTAATATCGGATCAGTGCATCCCTATTTAAAACCTAAATATTAACTATTAAATTATAATTATAACATGTAAATATTTTCTAATTATATACTGTATGTTTGTCTTTATATACACAATTATATATAACACACACTAATATTTTTATAGAGTTTACACACACACACACATATTATGTGTACAAAAAGTTTTATTTTGGATGTAATTAATCACAATTAATCATTGCCTAGCACTTTATATATTAAGTACATTTATAAATAATATAAATGATATGAATATACATATATGCATCTAAATACATGTAAATATTTTCAAAATATATACACGCTTGTGTTTGTATTTATATTTGCATAATAAAGACACACAATATATTATGTGAACAAAAACTTCAGAACATTTTTATAATTGATGAAATGTTAGCTTCCAACCCAAAGAACCTAAAAAGTAAAAAAAAATAATAATAATAAATGCTGCCTTTGTCAACTGACTGAAATCAAACAAGTTTAGGTTGCATTACTACAATGACTAAATCTAAAATAGACAGAAGCACAGCTTTAAAAATACCACCTAGTTTTATAGAAGCTTTGGCCAACCTCAGACAGAGACATAAATCACAGCTCAGGTTCAGAAGAACACATCGGTGCAGCCTCAGTAATGCAGCGGCAGACGGACCTCACGCAGCTTGTGTTTATATGAAACATCTCTGACTCTTCTTTGACTCTCTTCACTCAGTTTGTGATGATGGACATGTTTTTCTGCGTGAGGACACATGCTGTTTGCACATGTTTGTGGATTTATACTGAAAAAAGATCAGCTTAAAAAAAAAGGATGAGTCAGACATTGGTTTCTGGTTCTGGACGTCTTCCACGCTTTTCTTCTGGACTGAATTCTTGCAGCTGTTTTTGCGAACGCACTCCACCCTGAATCTCGTCTATATATAAACTCTGCTCTGATTTACGAGATGAGATCTGGAGCTTAAAATTCTTATTAAACCATTTACATACATTTTTATGATAAATGTATTATAACAAAGTTTATAATAATTTATTTTATTTGTTTTGGCTTTTAGCTTTTATGTTTTCATGGATATAAAGGTTCTGTAAGTTAAGTTTCTGTACACAAAAAAGTAAATGCATGCACACTGTAACATTTGATTACACTTTATTTTAATTTAATTCTACACTGAAGTACTGAGTAATATTAATTAGTTACGTGTATTTACTATATGGTTAGTGTTTGATTAAGGGTTACTTGCATGTAACTGCATATTTAATTGCTATTATTTAAGTACATGTGACATGAAACATATTATATTTGTTATTTTAAAAAAGAAAAAAAAAATAGTTTTAGGTAACGATAACAACACTGAGATAGTAATAATAAATATTAGTCATTAAAGCAAAAGAAAATACCACATATAAAAAAATTATGTTATAAAAATATTTGTCATAAAACAGTTATACAGTATATATTTTGAAAATGTTTACATGTATACATTTATTTTAATATAATTTATATGTTATGTAAATATATGTGACATTTATATTTCATTTGTATGTTCCTGACAATCACACCTGCACTGATGCCTGGAAATAAAATATATATTAAGTTTATTTTACCAGAAGCAGTTTTATGAGCACAGAGTGTAAATGTTAGTTCTTCCACTTTGTGGTGTTAATATATATGCCTGTCTAAAGGTTAACAGAGTAACTGCTGCTAGCTGCGAGTGTGTTTGGGTTACAGTGTGTGTGTGTGTTTCTCCAGGAGGTGGCGCTCCGGCAGCTACCCATGGACTCTGATAACATGGCCCCGGTGGCTTCAAACATCAGCTCTCCGCCGATGACGCAGGGCAACATGCCCAACAACAGCTCAGACCCCTTCCTGAACAGGCAAGTGTGTCCTTCACCAGCTCAAAGCGCTCAGTTTCATGTCAAGAATTAGTTTGTCTTGGTTCAGATGTCCTAGATGTCTGTGTGAGGGTGTGCAGTGGTATTAAAGGTGTGTGTGTGTGTGTGTGTGCGCGCAGTGGGCCGTATCACTCGCGGGAACAGAGCACAGACAGCGGGCTGGGACTGGGCTGCTACAGCATCCCCACCACTCCTGAGGACTTCCTCAACAGCATGGAAGAAATGGACACAGGTACAGAACCAGATTAAAACCAGCATAGAGCACGGCATTAGTCTCTATTCTCTAGTTGGTGTAGTATTTTGTTTATTTCTGGCTATATTATCAGCTTGATTGATTGCACAGACCTTATTGGAAGAGAGCTGGATGCTGACATCACTGAATCATCAATCAGTTGACTTTAACTGAAAAAAAAATTAGTTTCCTGTTTGATACTATAAAGCTGCTTTGACACAATCAGTATCATAAAAAGCACAATCAAAATAAAGGTGAATGTATTTGCAGTATTTTTTACATTTTTTAAAAATATTTGAAATTAAATTTAAATGTGATGCTTCTCGTGTTCATTTTAAGTTTTTTTTTTTTTTGTTTTGTTTTAGCAAGTTTTTATATTTTCTTTGTTTTAGTATTTCAGCTTAAGAAGTAAAGTAGCTAAAATGAAATGAAAGTTTACGTTTTTTATAATGTATTTATTTATAATATTTATTTTGATTAATGTACTACTACTAATAATAATAAAATTGTATATATATATATATATATACAGACAAATCTTTTTTTATGTTTAGGTTTAATTACTTTTGTGGCATTTTCCACTGGATCTCATTTTCATTGCTACCTTTAGATTTTTTTCTCTCAATTTTCCTAAAAATTATTTTATTTAATTTTATTTATTTTCATTTAATTAAGTAATTTATATATTTTTTGTTGCTTGTCAGATTCTTATTATTTTTTTTTACCTAAATTGTTAAAAAGTAAAGCCAGAACAGCAAACTACCATGGTGTACATTTTAAAATATTTACTATTTAAACAAGTCATACTGTATTCTGGTATAGCAAATATGACAATATGTAAGAAAATATGCTTGTCGTGGAAATGATTAATGTCATTTTATAAATTCATCATTAACTGTATTGTCTTAATGGTCCTAAAAAAGATCAAGGATCCCTTGTTATAATACATATTATTATATATATATATATATATATATATATTTTTTTTTTTTTGCATTTTTTTCAGTGGTTGTGTTGGGCTTTCCCTTGTCATTGTGAAATATGGGCATATTTTGGACAGGATTTGCGTGATTTCATTTGTGGTTTGTTTCTCGCTTACATACAGTACTTTATCTCTTCTTGCAGCTCCAAGGAATTTGTTCTAAAATAAACCACTAAATCAATCAAACATATGCAAGATATAGCATGTTTAACTTCCCCCATGCCAGTACGGTCTCCTGCGCTCTTCAGTGAATGAATATGACTGTTAGCTAGTCTTATAGACATTCATAGAGTCGTAACGACCTTTTATGACTGCCAGAATGACGATTTGTCCGGCCTAACCTCAGGTCTTCTTGTGTGCAGGCGAGAGCATGGTGCCGGTCAATATGAGCGTGCCGCAGCAGAGCCGTTTCCCAGACTTCCTGGACTCCATGCCCGGCACCAACGTGGACCTGGGCACCCTCGAGGGAGCCGACCTCATGCCCATCCTCAACGACGTGGAGTCGGTTCTGAACAAGAGCGAGCCCTTCCTGACCTGGCTCTAGACTCGCTCACACCACGCTAAAGACTCTTTTATATAAATGCATATATATTATATTATATATTCAATCAGCCTCTTCCTCTAGTTTCACTTTTTAGGTGTCAGATTTGTTCCCTCACAAGAACAATACCAAAGTGTTTAGCCTGCGAACAAATAAGTGTGCACGCGTTAATCAGAGCGTGGCGGAGGAAGGCAGAGGTGTTTGTTGGGTAGATGTGATTCTGACTGTGTTCAGAATGATGACACTGATAGCAGAAATGCCTGAGTAGTGTCTGATCATGTTTAACAGGCACGCTTGTGTTTAACCCACAGTTAGGGTTAGTCGAGCTTTACCGGGTGAGTCTTACCGAACCTGTCAACAACTCATGCTAGTTTATTTCTGCCAACGATTTAAATTATAAGGAGAAGAAGAAAAGTCTGATAACCATAATTGCGAGACACAACAGAGAAAAAAACAAGATTTAAACACCCGGATGTAATTAAAGTTTTATCAAATTATGAGATGCAAAGTCTACTTTTTCTAATTTGGACTTTGATGAGATTTGTGGGTTTAATAACTTGCGATTTCAAGATATCAATTGTAAATAAAAGTTTTCTTTTTATAAAAAATAATAAAAAAAATTCTTGGCAGAAATAAGCTTTGTTAAAACATATTTGGATCTATAACATTAAGTAAATACTTAAAGGCGATTAAGACAGTTTTTAGGACCATTAGGATTTTTTGAATAATAATTAAAGCACATTTGCCTTCATTTGCGAATCATGACTGAGAATCAAAATCAAAAATAGAACAATCAGATGTTTTACAGTAATGAGATTTTTTTATGTGACAGCAATCTTGTTGCCATTTCTTTTTAATTTAGATGCCATCATTTCTCAAGGGTGTTTAATTGTCAGAAAATCTTAATGGTCCTTACGTTTTCATGAGACTCACCCTGCTTTTTCACTTTTTTTTGCCAAATAAGTAGCACAAGTGTGCCTGTCGAAGCTTTACATTGTGACTTTATATCCAACGAGTAACTATTTCAGACATGTTTTACTTTTATTCCAGTTTAGCTATTGTGTGAAGCTCATGATGGCATTTGTAGACAAGTGTTTCATATCATATATGTTTTTATGTACTGCTACAGTATTCCTATTTTCTATTCTGTGCTCTTGACATCTGGTGCATTTAATTAGTTTGCAGTTTAGTATTTATCAAGAGCTATGAACTTCTTTTGAAATAGTTTTTAGATTTGTTTCCTTTTTTTCAGGAATTTTGAAATGTTTTTGAAGCACTACAAATATGCCATTACTGATCTAGTCCCTCGATATCTTCAGGGAATATCTATCTATAAGTATTTTCTGATACCAGAGATAATTTTGCCTTCATTTGGATGATTTTTTTTTTCTTGACTTTAGTGCCCCGCCTGAAATCCAGTTCAATATATAAACATATAAATATGTTTTGTTTTGTTTTGTTTTCTACACAGGTCTAATTTTTGTATTGCATGTTTGATCTGTTTGATATTCATAGCATCGGGGGTGTATAGACCCACCTCACCATGACTTCTGTATTGTTTATGGTTACATTATGAATTGAAGTGTGTTGGATTTGTGGATTGTGCAGATAGTAGCTGTAGGTCAAACTGAGCTCATGACGTCCTTCGTGAGGACCGAATGGTTAAGTAGTGGGTCAGAAAGAGCCGATACGAGCTGTTCTTGAACCCGAGTGACCTCAGAGATGTCCATCTCTGTCAGTTTCTTCAGTTTTGGAGAACTAAGGATGAGATTGGGTGTTTTGAGCAACCCGTTCTGCTCCAGACACTCAGCAAGAGGGACCTTTTAATGATCTAATCAATTTTCTATGATATAAACTGCTTTTCCAGAACTAAATCATGCAGTATCTGAATAAATGGCTTCAGATACATAAAATGCAGTTTTTTGTGTTGTTGTTGTTGTTGTGTTATGGGGTGAGATGAAATCTGGTGTGTCATCTGTGCCGGTTGACTTATGTAGCGCTCGACACTTCAGCATGCGTTAGGTTTTGTAAGATTGAATGTTGGTCACGTGCTGGAAAGCTCAGAAAACAAACGGCATACCACAGAAATATGGCGGTGGTGTACTGTACGTGAGAAAGGTGGTTGTAACCTTGAAGAAATCTCTAAAATTGTCAGTGAAATCGAAAAGGAAAAGAATAAAATGGTTTTATTAGCATGGATGTGTAGCTGTGTTTCTTTGTGAATCAATTCATTTACTTTATCCAAAGTTTTTACCACACCAGCTGCTGAAGACAAACATATTACAGTTTATTCTTATTACTATTTGGTGCCTTGTGAAAAGTTATGCATTGTATATGTACTTCATATCTTAACTCATGTTTTGGTATTTTTGTCAACTCTGTTATTAAGCGTTACTATATATATGTAAAATAAATAAGTAAATAAATATATAATAATATTTTCACTTAATAACTTAATTAAATCCAATTTCAATTTAGAAAAATATAATTTTTTACAAGAGAGATGTTAAAAAAGGGTTTTGTCCAAAATAAAATATTGTCACATTTACAGTGGAATACACCCTCAATGCTGTAACAAATATACTTTTTTCAGTTTTTATATAATTAATGACATTAATAGGCTTGCCATCATAGTCACAGGACTGACGAGAGTAACAGGGACAGGACACACGTTATTTAGCACACTGAACATATTTGTTTACATACAGTAATACTGTACAGATTTGTATGACAACAGTCATTTTTTTCAGGTTCAGTCAGTTCATTGAGAACATTACATTTCTAGGATATCTAATGTTCTAATAATCTACTGGGTGTTGTAATTAGATAATGTGTCCATCTGCTTGTCTGTGTCCCCTCGCAGAACTTCAAATATACTGATCTGGTTCAATTATTAGGCAAGAGAGATGATCAGATCTGGGCTTTTCTGTGATCATTTGAAACCAGATCAAGATCTTGACCTTCCTGAACATTGCAAGACTGGGATGAAGGTCTTATGTTATGGGAGGTTATAGTAATTGGGATTTTTTTTTTTTTTAAATAAATAAATAAATAAAATAACACACACACACACATATATATATATACATACATACATATACAGATTTGTACATCATCTTGCCTTCATTTTGCAAATGTATAATAAAGTATTATGCATAATTACATATCAAGTCTAGCCAGATTCCTCATGTGTCCTGCAGAGGTCTCAGCATCACCTCAATATGTTTTATTGAGTGAGTTACTCTCTTTTATTGGTGAAGTCTATACAGAGTACACTTATCAAAGTTAAACACCTTTTACATTTGTTGCTCTTTAATCACATAATTAATGTGAAATCATATTTTGTGAAGATGCTTGTAATCACACTATGTTATTGTTGTTACTATTAAAGTAATGTTTGCAAGTCTTACTCTTTCTGTTGCACAGAGAAACAAAATCCTTCGTCATGCAGCCACAAACATCCAGATAAAGTAGCTATTGGGGATAAGATTATCAGTAATACAGCATCAGTCAGTCACATGCATCATAAAACATAAAGTTAATAATTCCTGTGAAGATGAGAGCTGTTACCTATAAACCCATCATAAAATAACATTCCCCTCATAAACCCCTGATAACACATCAGCATCACACTGGCGGAACAACAAACATTTACTTTAGCCAGAAAGCCTTCTCATGACATTGCATAAGAACTCTTATCAAGTATGCTATAGTGCGGTTTCAGCTTGCGCATTATGTTTTTGCACACTCTTTGCATATTAAGTTATAAAAAAATGACGCGAATCATCTTTAGCAGGCCAGCTGTTGTTTACGAAGCAACCCTAAACTCTCCAGGGTCTGTCAGGGTGCTTCCCAGATCATCTCCCTGTCTCTCCTGCTGCTTCCTGTTTTCTCCGAAAAACAAAACCTTGCTGAGTGAGTCGGAAAAGCGCAAGTATAGGAACAAGGACAGCCATGTGGTAAATCAAGACTTTATTAAGTGTCAAATATCCTTTTACTAATATAGCAATACATTACAACCAATTTTCTGAGATAAAATGTATCTTGTATCAAATATTCAATATATTTGCAAGTTCCCTTCATCCATCATGAAAAAGTGACTAAATACTAGGAAAATAACTTTCTTCTAAAGTTTGAATAAATATTCGATATTCTTATTAATATATATTAAAACACCACATATATCAATATCCAATATCATATAAAACTATATGAAGTAATATATATATATATATATATATATAACAATATATGTTGCCTTCATAAGCTATTAGCCATCAGGCAGATACAGCAAACTCGGAAGAATACAACATCCATCTGAGCAGTATAAATACAAATCAGGAGGCTAAAAACTGAACATTTAAATTGAAAATTTCAGATATGTATGTATGATTAGTCCTGAAGAATCACTGATCCAAGTCCATTCTGAGTGGTTTAGGAGCTCTGCGAGGGAAACAAAAAACACAAGGTTAACTTATTTCAGCATGCCCAACTAATGGTGAATTCACATTAATAATCTATTTCATGAGTTTGTGTGCCCATATAATCTTAGCATTAGTGGTAAACAGATTTGGCTTGATTTCCTATTCTATTTGAGTTTCGATAACCACCCTATAGACAGAAACACACTATAACACACACACTATAAGTCCTTTACACAATCTGACATGTGCTTAATATTGAACTGGAGATTAGGTGCTGGACGTCCGGCCAGAGGAGAACTAGCCCCAACTAAGTCTGGTTTCTCCCAAGGTTTTTTTTTCTCCATTCTCTCACGGATGGGGTTTTGGTACTCTGTTCTCCTATTTGATGATGTTCAGTGCTTTGCTACAATCTGTATTGTTAAAAGAGCTATATAAATAAAAGTG
>JAUCMS010000049.1:10596151-10610949 GCA_032357445.1 Enteromius radiatus | reverse complement strand
TTCCAGGAACCCTATTATGAGAAACAGAGCTTTGAGGCACTTAAAATACATTTTGAAGTTCCTTGAGTACTTAAAAGTATATTTGATGAACCTTTAGTTTTTACTGTGTACCAAAGTTTTTATGGACCCTTGAACCTATATATAATTACAGTTAAATAAGCAAAGTAATTGCATGACCACATAATGAATGAATTAATCCCTCATTAGTTTTAGTGTTCAAAGGAAGAAATTGGAGCATTTTCTGTTGTGTTGTGGCTGGATTCCAGTGTTGGTTTCTTATATTTTTTATTTGTCATTGTGTGCACTACTGAACGACTGTACGGAGACCAGTAATTTAGTTGTTCAGTAATGTATAACATTAAGAATATGAAGGGAAATAAGTGTTCTACATGACATGATAGAATGTGTGTTTAACCTTCTAATAATCTTAAGTGTTTAATTTGTGATAAAATTACTTTTCATCAATGTCTTGCTCTGGAGGCGTGTTTATGCAAATGTTTGTGCCCAGGTTACGTTGCCTTGCACCTCAGATCCAAACGAGCCATTTTTGAATTTTGATTTCACGAGTTCGAGCTTGTCGGCATTCGAATAAAGCGAAGCTTGTTTGGCGTGCTGCTCAGGGAGAATGCTCAGGGTTGGAAGGGCTGCCGGGCCTTAGGGAGGGGAAGAGGTTGTAGGCGTGGGGGTGGGATATTGAGATCGAGCTAAGGAAGGAAGGGACTCTGGCTATTTATGTGGCCAGGCTTGAGATCTCATAGAATAATAGAATGATTAGGAGATTAGGTAGGCGGAGATCGTAAACGACTGCCTTCGCGCCCCTCCTCCCGAAATGCGTTTCAGGAAACTATATTAAATGAATACATTGTTTACAATGAGGCAGAGCTTTTAAGCTTCATACTTGCTTCACATACTTAAGTTTCATACTTGCAAGAGAGTTTTAATGGTACAAAGACCCCTTTGAAAGGAAAGAGCATTTATTGAACCATTAGTTCTTTAATTTGGATCTTGTGGACAGGGCCGTGCTAATTTATAAAAGAAACTACATCATGCACATATTGGCTAAAATAAAAAAAGGGCTTGATGTTTAAATATATCCACTGGCGAGGCTGAATAACACCTCACCCCTGTGACCCTCCACACCCTGAATATCCTCGCCTCGATTCCAGCTGCTCGTTCAGTGTATGGCTGGCTCAGTTCCCAGGGTCGCTCCATGGAATATCTACATTTCTATTGTAGGAGTTTCCCCTTTCATTCCTCATTCCTCTCAGCACAATATTTTAAGTTCATATATATATTAAAAAAATCTGTTTAATGGTGACATGATACTGTAAACACAGCCTGTCTCATGAAAATGCGTATAAATAGTACCACAACTAAAACTGAAAACTCATTGTATATATAAGAAAAAATGGATTTTGGTTTATATATGACTTGTGTTTGGGGTGCGTATAATAAGCAATTTTCACGTGAATATGATACAAAATTTAGTGGTGTGCATATGATACGCAGTCTTCACATATATATATGATACACATACCCCTAATCCTACCAATCGCGTAGCATAAACACGCCAAAGTATACCAAGAGTTTTTAAATGTTTTATTTAGTGTACTATTTATATGCAAATTCATAAGCATATCAGCTATAGAGTTGTTTTTAGTAATTTCATACTAAAAACTATTATAGTTTATTATAGTATTTTATTATAGTGTATTATAATTTCAATGGATAGTTTCATAGTTTTTATAGTTTTATTAGAATTACACATTCTTTTCAATTATAGTTTTCTAATAGTTTTCTATTATATCTTAATTTTAAATTATACATTTATAGTCATTTTAGCACTTTTTAGAGAAGTCTTATTTTTTTCTAGGGTTCTTAATTTAATTTAATTTAATTTATTAATAATATACTAAATTTACATGTATTTTTTTTTAGCAATGTTATGTGCTTTTCATTTTTGGTTTAGCTTGAGTTGAGTTGCATGTATTTCCATTTAGTAGCTTTAATGCATCACCCTACAGTTATTTCAGTTAGTTTGGCAACATTTCCAAATTTTGTTTAGTAAAGGTTTTTTTTAAAATTGGTCTCAGGGGGCTTCCCCAGGAAATTTCAGCACTGGACTAATAGTCTTGGTCTCAAAAAAGGTCAGGGAATGAACATTAAGCATCATCCATTCAAACAAAGTGAGATGAGAACAATTGTTTCTTGAGAGGATGATGACTATTACTACTTTATAAATGTGTAATAAATACATGACACATGTATTTACATGTGTGTTTTACAAATGTTTTTCACACTGATGTTTTTTTTTATGAATGTAATAGACAGCTTGAGTCAATACATGGCTTATGACATTGAAAAAACATTTAATTGACATAAATAGCAAATGTGTTTGATAGCATTTTACTTCATAGTGGTCCCACCATTTTGGTTTGTTCTTTCTGTTGTCAAAATCTGTGATGTTTCTTTTGACCCCATTCAACCTTTCTTTGTGAATCTAAAAAAAGTATCCTGATGCCATTATATAACCATATAAAGTAATAATAAGTTATTACGGTCTATAAAAGTGTGTTTCATTTGAACAGTGTGTATAGTTGGAAGGGTGTTTGTATAACATCACAGTGTCACAATCTGAACTTCACACATCTCGTCATCAGACATGCTCACAGAAGTATGCTCAGACCATTCCCCATTCATAGGGTGTGTCGTCTTCAATGGCCAATGATAAGACTGACAGGTCCAAAGGACTTCTCTATAGCTCAAATCTTATCAGCTGTGGGAGGGAAGTCAATAGTAAATCAACAGAGAGATTAATGTGTATGAATAAAATACATGTGTGTTGCCCAGAGCAACATTTTCCATGACAAGTTAGTTACTTACTGGGACAGTGGATTGGGGTGACACAGACTTGAAAGTATGCACTTACAAAAAACTGACACAATTGTATCATCAATATGTACACAGCAGCAAATCAGTTTATTTTTACTCTGACGCTGACACGGATAGTTCACCCAAAAATCACATTATGACGGGACATATATTCATTTTGGCCTGTTCATTTATTTGTGACCTTTAAGTTTCTGCAACAAACAGAAAATATATGTGAATGCATTGATATAAAGAGACACAGATATATACACAAAAGTCTTCTCACTGTTATCAGTTATGACTATAGTAAAACATCAGTCCAACCCATTTATGATCACCATAATAATTACACATTGTTGCAAGCTTAAATGATTTATCTAGCATATGCCAAAGTTGAGGGCGAGTCCAATATCACAGAAAGTTGTTAGTGGTACATTCTGTCACGTTTATCGCAAAACATTTGTATTATTAATATTATTAATTTAGATAATACCACAGTGTTTCTTTGCTGGTTTTCAGATTTAAATCAGTTTTTATGAAAATATATTGGATACAATTGAGAATAAAGTCTTTGACATCACTAAAAATGTAAATGGGTAACATTTAGTTTTCCTTTGTTAAAACTGATCAGTTTTGCTATTTCTAACTATTGCTATACTGCATTTTCACTTTTTCAACCTTATAAAATCAGACCTGTGACCTGCTTTTCACAACACAGCAATCAAGAGCTTTTCTCTGTCCAATCATTTGGTAACAGAATGACAGCTTTCTTGTTATTGGTTTTAAAGATATCTGTACAAAAAGAAGATATGTGAAAACTTCTACTTAAAACAGATCAAAAACATTACAAACCTGGGGATAAAAAAAACAAACAAACAAAAAAACCCCATCACTATTATAGGACAGGATGCGCTAAATTACAAACAAAGCTATATTATTGTTATTATATTATTAAATCCATATTATTGGGACATTTGTCAAAACATTTATATATAAATAAACAAATGCTCTTTTTAAATTTTATCGTAATTAATCTGTTTATGAATAAACCAGAACGCAACATTTACCACAGTAATCAATGTCAATCATGGGTGAATCATGATTGCATCGTTCTCATGAACAGTCTGGAGAATTGTGTTACCATAGTTACTGATGTAAACTAGCCTAGATTACATTCTACAACGTTGAACCTAACATAAGTGAAGTGACTCTTAGGTCTTAGGTCCTCTGTTGTTCTCCTTGTTCACTTACATACACTCTCTAAAATAATTAGGAAACTTATACTACAACTTCATATCCTACACTTACACTGAACCAGGCCACACTGGTTACACTGTAAAGAATTACAGTGATTTTAACAGTAAAAAAAACTGTGAAAATGCAACAGTAAAAACCTGTTAAATGGTAAATTCCTGTAAAAAAAAAACAATTAATGGGAAAACGTGTAAACTGCCATTCCCAGAATTCCCTCCTGCCACGAGCTGCACCTCTGTGGCTCTCTCCGACTGACATCAGCAGGGAACCTTCGCTAGAGTACTGATGTTTCCACCCGGACTCGCCCAGAAGTCCTTTACGAGATCGCAAAGTTTTGATTGCCCCAGGTATAATTTCTAAGCATTTTTCTCTTGTTTTGCCTCTTTGTGTATTACTCTGGTTCTTTGACTACGAGTTCGACCCTGCTTGCTCACCTTGACAATAAATGCCTACAAATGGATACGAACATCTCTGACGAATCATTACAGAAGACTTCGCCACCACAGGATCCAGCGGCCATTTATCATCTGGCAAATGAAGTTTCCATGCAGGCTTCGGTTCTTGCCACCCACCAACAGCAGCTCCAGCAGCTCACATCACTCACAGAGGAGCTAGTGCGATCGATGCAGGCTTTTGCTCTTGCGGCTGGGATTCAGAGCCCCTTAAGGTCATGTATTGAAGAGGATTGTGTGATGAATTGCAAGCAGAACTGGCCTGCCATAACAAAGGATCAATTCACGGAGCTTGCTATATGGATTGATAACCTGATGGACGTCGTTCCACTCAAACCCCTCTGCCTGTGCCTATCACCTCGGAGTCAGAGCCAATGCAGATTGGCTTCACTCACTTGACTCAGGAGGAGAGGAAAAGCAGAATTCGCAATCACCTTTGCATGTACTGTGGTCAACCCGGACACCTTTGTGCGAACTGCCCTACCCGGCCACCCCATTCTGTATCCTCCAGGGAGTTTTCCCCCTCATAATTCTTCTATTGATTTGGAAGTCAGGATCATGTTTGGGGGTTGCAAGATTAAAACCACTGCTTTCATTGATTCTGGGGCTGCGGGAAACTTTGTAGATGAGACATGATCAATACATGATATTCCTGTCATTCCATGTGACACCCGGGTGGCCGTAATTGCAGCCCTAGATGGTCGACCCCTCAGTTCGGGGAGGATTCAACACATCACCCAGGAAATCACTCTCCAACTCAGCTCTCTCCATACTGAAACCATACAGCTCTACGTCATACAATCCCCGGACCATACCATAATACTCGGCCTCCCATGGCTATAACAACACAACCCAACAATATCCTGGACGGATCAACAGATCACACAATGGTCACCTACCTGTCTAAACTGTTGCCTGCACAAACCCAGCAAATCAAGCCATCCCATCAACTCTACATGCTCAGAAGAACCCACACCAGACCAGCTGCCAACCCAATATCACAACCTCAGTGTAGCATTCAGCAAAAAGAAAGCTACCCAGCTACCTCCACACAGACCCACGGACTGTGCTATTGATCTGCTACCGGGAGCCAATCCTCCCAGGGGACGAGTATTCCCCCGTCACAACCAGACATGCTGAACCGTCATGTGATCGTTTACATTGACGACATCCTAATACAAAGATTTTAACTCCCATGTCAGAAAGGTCCAGTCAGTCCTTCAGAGATTGATAGCTACAAATAACAAATAACTCCTGTATCTTACCAATTAGCATTACCCAATGAATATTGTATCTCACCCACCATTCATGTCTCTTTGCTCAAGCCCGCTGACGAACCGGAAGGAGAGAGGGACCAAGACGAGGTAGCGGCCAACCATGCTCCTCCCCTGCTGATCAACTGCGAGGAGGCTTACCAAGTCCTTGAGATCCTGGACTCACAGCACCAGGGTAGAATACTCCAATACCTCATAGACTGGGAGGGGTACGGTCCAGAGGAGAGGCCCTGGGTCAATGCTCAGGACATCCTCGACCCATCCTTCACCACAGACTTCCACTGGAATCACCCAAATAAACCTGCACCCAGACCATGAGGAAGACCCCGGCATCCTCATAGATCTTGCTTCAGGAGCCACAACCAGGGGTCGGGGGGCTCTGTCACGAGCCGCACATTTGTGGCTCTCTCCAACCATCATCTGCGGGAACCTTCGCCAGAGTACTGATGTTTCCACCCGGAATCTTTTAACCCACATACCTTGGCTGATCACTGCTACAGGTGTTGCTTATTATCTTTGCATATATAAAGCCCAGAAATCCTTTAGGAGATTGCCCCAGGTATAATTTCTAAGCGTTTTGCCTCATTGTGTATTACTTTGGACTATCTCTACATTTACGATTTTTCTCTGCCTGATCCGACCATTCTGCCTATTCTTTGATTGTGAGTTCGTTTTGCCCTCTGATATATCTGTTTTGCCGTTGTTATTGACCTTGTTTGCTCACCTTGACAATAAACGCCTGCAAATGGATCTGGACGTCTCTGACGAATCATTACACCTGGATTGCATTTCAATTTTTTTTTTTAAATAACTATGTTTTTTCTTAGTTTTTTTCTTATCAGTTATGTTTATTTGAGTTGTATGTTACATGTATTGTTGTTAAATTAATGTTTATTGCATATTTCAGTTAAATTATGGTGTTTAGTGCTTGTGTGAATGACACTGAGCACTAAACACTTTACACTTTAAAAAGCTGCTTGTGATGGGCTTTGGCTGATCATTTGACTCTCTCATCACCTGCATTTGGTGGTTATCAGTGTATTTCAAAGGTACAAAACAGATTTCAGTACTTTGATAGGTTGGTATATTAGCATTATTAGTTAATGAAATTACAATATTTAACTGTAAATTTAATTTAAAACCATAAAACCTAATTTGCCTTATTTTTTACAGTTGAATTCCTGCAACCACAGCTGATGTTTTTTTTACAGTGTAGATTTACCACTTATAGTATATGAGCTATGTTTTGTGAGTAACTGGGATAGCCCCACAAAATAGTGCATTTAAATCCTGGATTTGCCTCCGTTCAATCATTATTTGCTCCTGAGCTCATTATTTGCTCCTGAGCTCCAAGTCCATGCCCACTTAGGAAGCAAATGCTGTTGTGCAAATGGAATAGACAAACATGTATTACCATGTGCCTTATTCTTTTAGTATATACATTGAATGTGTGCTCTTTTGCTCATTATATAGCTGATCTCTTTTTTTATGATTAGTAAATAAAAAGTGACTAGCAGTAATTTGAGGAAAATCCACTGTAGTGACCTGAGTTCAGGAGCACAGGATACATACTTAATTTCTTACTTAATCTCCCTTGTCAGTCCTCATATGTTACACCTAAAGTTACTTTGTTCCTTTATGCTACCTTAGATGTCTTGTGTCAATGTTTTACCCTGTATCCTTGAGTTTGATGATTAAAAGATTATTGTTTTACGTTCTCCATTCCGCAAGACACGTAACAATATTTCAGCGGGAGCTCATAGGGATGGCATCACGTCATGGATTCTATCAAATACCAGCAGATAAAAATCAATAATTCACTGACTCTGTTAGAAATCTTATAATGGACTATGGTTGGGTCTTCCATTGGGACAATAATCCAAAACAAACATCAAAATAAACAAGAATTAGTCACTGAGCACAAAATGAAGCTTCTGCTATGGCTGGCCCAGTACCCTGACCTGAACCCTGCAGAAAATGGTGAACTAAAGCGGAGAACCAACATGGAGCTGTAATCTAAAGGGTTTGGAGTGATTCTAGATGAAGGAATGATCTCTTTTCTCTTATCAGGTGCTCTTCAAACTCAGAGCTGTTATCTTGGAAAATGGACATAGCAATAATTGGGTGCCAATAATTGTAAACCAACATGTATTGGAGAAAAACATTTATTTCATCATGAGTTTTTCTCCCCATTTTCAATTGTTTTACTTCAATGATAGCTTAGAATTTTGTGATTTTTTTTAATCAAAGATAAACAATGCAGATCTATTTTCACAGCCACCTTTGCTCAGATTTACCAAGGGTGCCAATATTGGTAGAGGGCACTGTCTATACAATATACATATGCAAATATACATTTCCAGTTTAAACTGGGAAGGTCAAGATTTATTAATCATTTATTTGAAACACAGAAGTAATATTATGGAGAATGCAACTGGTGAAACCAAATGGTACAAAGGTGAAAGTTCATAGATAAATATGGGCACACACTAAAATAATAATCAAGTGTGATTAAGAAATACTCCATTCACAATAAGAAATAAACCTTGCAACATTATACATTAATTTTACTTCTTCACAGATAAGTCCTTTAACCCTAACGCACACCACAGTGCGATGATTAATTTGAATAAAACACTTGTCTAAAATCAATATGAAAAATATATTCACATTAACACAGTATACTGGACCTTTTTTTTTTTTTACTTTTCTAAGAGTGTAGGACAAAGGTTAAACATTTAGTGACAACATGAGTCTTCATTATTCTCTTATGGGCTGAATACTAACTGCTGTGGTATGTTGATATTTTCTAGCTAACAGTCACTATGAATAAAGTGTGATTATTTCTCAGAAAATATGTTCAAACGTGTTCTGTCTTTGTCTCTCTGCGGGTGCGGTGTGGTGCCAGGTACTGTGCTTACATTAGATAGCATTGTTTGCTTATCCCCTTCTCCACCCATGTGATCTTTCACTTCTCCATCTGCTGACGCTGTGATAGGATGCCATTTAGAGGCGATGGTGAGAGAGGAACAGCAACGTTAGATTATTACCTGCAGACTTTAGACTCTCACTCTGAAATGAAGATGTGATGTATCAGAACAATAATTATATAATTGATTTATGAACCAAGTAAGAATTCAGTTCCACAACACGGTCCACAACATTTCAACATGGATTTTTGTGAGAGGTTTCACTTACATAAGAGGAATTATGTGTTTCTCAATCAAACTGCATCCAAAGGATTGAGTTACAGATGCTAATACAAGCTTGAGACTTTGTTTTTCTTGCCTAATGTGAGTCAGATTGACCTTTCTGTCCACAGGGCCAGGAACATGTCAGCACTCCCACAGGAAGTGATACAGGAAGGAATTCCCTGCTTTTTTGCCAACATGGTCTTTAGTACTTAAAAATGTTTTCCTTAGTTTGTCATTGATTTTACTTTTTTATATGCCCTTGTGAAAAAAAGCACTGCATAAACACAAACCATATAAGAGAATATACTTTTCATTTAGAAATTACATTTATGCATTTGGCAGATGCTTTTATCATATAAATTCAAGGTGCACATTCAACTAAGCAAGTCTAATGTTTTCAGTCAACTGTTTGCATGTGTATCTCGTTTATGCATGTAACCCTTGATCCCTGAAGGAGGGTTACATGTTCCCTTTCAGTCATTGACTTATGTCATAGGATCCCTATGGAAAATGCCACAACCCGGACTGCGTCACGTAGGAGGCTCAAATGCTGACAGGCTGTTAGGGACAGCATGTCAGACAAATGGCCAGATAGGGGGCCCTCCAGGGATGCGAAAAGCAGAGGTTGGGGGAGGAGCACATTGATTTTAGGCTTGTGCGGAAGATGTTACTGGAATAAGGGGAAAATGTTGGGACAAAACGGTGTACAAGAATGCCAGGCCTGAGGAGGGTAAAGGAAGCACTCCCTCAGGCACAATTCAAACTACTCCACTTTGCTCAAACTGTGGGGCAATGAGGAAGCCAGGTGTTACATTTTGGAAACACTGGAAAATGGTGCTCGGATCCCATAGGAATGGCACTGCAAGCCGACACTTGCAAATGCCTCCCGGATTACCTGATGTTTTCCAAAACACAGGAGGCAATGGGATCCACGCAAAGATTGTAGAATCTAGCGAAGGTATTGGTTGTCACTCAACCTGCAGCTCTGCAGAGGTCTGCTCTAGGGGGGCACAGCTCACATGCATCGAGCAGCTCAAAGGGAGCTCTTTGTAGTCCAGCTAGGATGAGATAGGTCCCAAGAAGGAATTATGTGTAATCTGGTTGGGTTCAACCTTCTCGCACCTCTAAGAAACCTGACATTAGTTGATGTCTTCCCAACGAAAGCCCATCAACCACATTGTGGTATGCATGATAGCAGCGACATAGACTTTCAAAGTGGAAGGGGTCAGCCTCCATTCCAACTTTTCTTGAAGGAAGGAAAGTACCCTGACCAAACATTTCTGAGGATGACGTGCAGGTTCCATAGAAGGGGACGCGGGCGCCAGATCAATCTTCCAGGGAGGGTCTGTCGACAGGAGCATGAGGTCCGAGAACCAGGTTCACGTGGGCCAAAATGGCGCAACCAGCAGAGCCTGCTCCTGCTCCTCCTTGATCTTGCACAGGGTCTGTGAAAGGAGGCTCACTGGGGGAAAGGCATACTTGCAAAGATCCCGGGGCCAGCTGTGTGCCAGAGCATCCATGCCGAGGTGGGCCTCGATCAGGGAGTAAAACTGGCAGTTGGAGGATTCCTGGAGGAATCGGCTGCACAATATGCCACTGCAGTTGGGGTCCTGTCCAGTAGCTCGAGGCTGCTTGCCCGTTGCACACTGTGCCACAGCCCGTAGGAACTTAAGGTCTGTTCAGGGGATAAATAATAAGAAGCAACGTCAAACCAATGCAATGCTCATCTGTTTCTGAACTGCTTGGCAAAATTCTCAACGGTGTCACCGAAGAGGCCACCCTGGGAGATGGGTGCGTCAAGACAGCACACTTTGTCGGCTTCACCCATCTGCTCCAGGTTTAGCCAGAGATGGTGCTCCTGGACCACCATGGTGGACATCACCTGACCGAGGGATCGCGCCACGACCTTCGTCGCCCAGAGAGCACAGTTGGTCACCGTGCACAGTTCCTGCATCAACCTCTGGTCAGAACTACCCTCGTGCAATTTTTTTAGTACCTTGGCCTGGTGGATCTGCAGGATGGCCATGGTATGCATGGCTGAAGCGGCCTGGCCCACAGCGCTGTAAGCCTTGGCAGTGAGAGCTAACGACATCTTACAGGCTTTAAATGGGTGCGAGCGATTCCTCCAGGTAGTGGCATTTTGTGGGCACAAGTGCACTGCAACCGCACGCTCTGCCTGGGGGAATTCTGTTTACCATGGCCACTCCACCATCGAGGGTATTGAAGAGGGAGGAACTCAACCGCGCCATAGATGTATAAGGGGCCTTCCATGATTTGGTGAGCTCCTCTTCCTTGGCTGAGCATGGGTGGGAGTCACGCCCGGAGCCCAGAAACCAATTGTCCATCCTCGAGCGTCCGGGGGTCAGTGAACGAGTCACCTCTAGCCCAATGGTCTTAGCTGCCCGGAGAAGCATGGCCACCAGCTCCGCCTTTGATCCCCCACTGTGGTGGCTGCTCAGTTTTCTCTTTGGCTGATGTTGACGAAAGCCCCTCTCTGATGCAGTGAAAAACATCCAGAACCGGCACCATCCCTCAGAAGCTCCACGGGACTTCGCATTGTGGGCCACAATTGTGCAGTCTCTCCGCTGGAATGCAGAAACGCTCCGACAGAGGATCTTGAAAAGCAGGTAAATCTTATTAAATCTTATTATTATAGACCAGCTCCGAAGCAGAAAGCTAATGATGGTTTGCACTGGCCAATTCCAATTGGCGTTTTCTCCAAAGATCAGACTCGATTAGTCTCCCAGGCGGGATCCCCATGACGTCAGTAAAGTAATGTCATAGTGACTGACTCAACGGGAACAATAGTTTCTTCCAATCTTGTAAATATGGTAAGTACTAATGAAAGTACTAACAGATATTAATGATTAACTAACATATATTTAAATTCTACTGTATCTTGTGTCTCCTATTTCAACCCTAACTCTACCACAGATAAAATAATTTCAAAGCATTTTACATGAACTTTATTATGTTAGTCAACACATTAATATATACAATATATCTATGTATATGTGTAATACATATACACGTACACAAAAACAAACATGTTTTGTAAACAAAAACTTTTATTTTGGATACGATTAATAGCAATTAATCATCTGTAAGCTCTAAAAAATGGCCAATATCTTAATGATTGGCATGCTAATAAGCAACTAGTTAATTGTGAGAATTAGCCCCTAAAGCACTACCATATATATATATATATATATATATATATAAGCAAACATTTCATTTCTGAATAAATAAAGACACATATACAAGGGATGAAGATAACTGTTAATGTTTTTCAATGGGAGTATTGATGTGAACATGTTGTGAGAGAAGTAGGTTCTAAAGCTTAGTCAAATATTGTAGTTGCTTATTAACTTTTTGAATGAATGCTTTGTTGAATTCATCCTGGCAGTGATCTAACAAGCAGTCAATACGTTTGTGAAATGTTCATTGACCACATGTGGTGTGGGTGAAGCAGAGGAGACTGAAGGAAAGACTGTATTAGGTCATATCCTGGTCACAGTGAGATTTATAATGTATTGTCTACACCGTTTGTGTATGACTGCCCCCTCTCTCCATCTCTCATCCTGTATCTGTAAGAGAACAAAGGTGCTATTTTCTGTCTGGATGGTTGTCGTGGTAACGGCAGGCCCAGGCGAGAGAGGCCGTATCATACCGTAATCCACCCACGTGAATGTAAGCTTTTCTAGAACCACATGGCCTTGTGCAGGTAAGCACATTACGTCATCAGATCCTCTTGCAAATTTCAAGCACTGAATGCTAGACAAACATAATATAAACTTTTAAATGAAGGGTTATGTATTGAAGCCTGTTTATATATTTTTATTTTTTATCTCACAATTCATATTTTGTTTTTTCAGAATTACATGATACAAAACCACAATTCTGACTTTTTTTTTCTCAGAATTAAGAGACATAAACTCACCAATGTGAGTTATACATTTTGCAGTGCTGATATAGTGTGATATAAAGTTGCAATTGTGAGAAAAATTATTTTCTTCGCTAAGCCACGCCTGAAACAGGCCAAGTCTGGCTTAGCAACCGTAGCTAGGCGTGGGAGGCCTGTCAAGCTTTCAAGCGAGGGAAACCTGCTGAAGCTCTGTGTGTATGGTTTGTTAAAACCTTATACCCGGAGTATCCTAAAAGTTTGGATGGGATGGTGGAATTTTCCCTCCCTAAATGCTAAAACCCAAGGGGAGAAATGCTGGTCGTGGATCAAGCAGTGTGGGAGGCCCCCATTCACAACTAAATACACAACACTTGCTCTCTTTTCGCCAAAAATGATTAATTATCTTCTTGGGAATGTCTGACAACGGTGCATAAACATTGTAATAGTCGTGCCAGGTGTGAAAAGCTTGACAGGCGTAGCAACAGTATCTAAGGAGTGCGGGGCTTAGCGAAGAATCAATTGTGACTTTATATCACACAGTTCTAACCTGTATTTGTCGCGAGTAGACAGAGGCAGAAGACGGGGGTAAAGTTGATAACAAAAGAGTCTCTTTATTTTCTTATTCAAGAGAATGCTGTGGTCAATCGTGTCGAACGCAGCGTTGAGATCCAACAGCACTAATAATGAGATACAACCACGATCAGAAATCCTCACAGATACCATTTTTCTCTAAGAAAGAATATAGTTGTGAGGACACTACCTTTTCTAGTATCTTTGATAGAAAAGGGAGATCAGAGTCAATTGGTCTCCCAGGCGAGAATCCAATGACATCAGTCAATGACGTAAAAAAAGACGTGGGAAAAAAAGACTGAATGTTTAGTTTTTGCAGTTGTTTACCTGACACAATTCTGACTTTATATCTCGCAATTGCAAGTTTACATCACTCAATTCTGACTTTATATTTCACATTTGTGAGTTTATTTCTCAGAACTGCGAGTTTACATCCCACAATTCTGGAAAAAAGAAAAGAAAAGAAAAGAATAATCTTAATTGTAAGAAATCAGAATTGCACGACAAATGTCAGATTTGTAAGATAAAAAGTTGCTATTACTTTTTTTGTTGTTGCAGGAACTAGTTTCCACAGTTATGACCCTGAACACGGGGAAGGAAATGTGAGAGAGGTGAGAGAAGATGTTTACAGGAAAAATTTAAAGAAAACATCTCAAACTGAACTGACTCCAAACCTTCAGCACAAACCAGAGCTAAAGAGTAAACAGCTTAGAGTGGAGAAATGTACATTTTAAACCCCTTGAGAACAGAAGCACTGTGTTTACCTGAGTTTAACCCAGAGTTACTGTGTTTATAAACCTTCAGAAGAGCCTGAATATATTTGACCTCTCACCCAAACAAAACTCAGTCTAATCTGAAGCGTTGCTGCGCGTCTTGCTTTAAACAGCTAAAAATTAACCATTAAAATGCTTATCGGGCACACTTCAGAGTATATGATTATATTATCTGCTGTATTCAATGATAGTACACTCACGTCAGATGTCAATAAGCTTGTTTAAAATAAGCTAAATCCCACGTGTGTGTTTGAATAGTCCCAGAGGCTACAACTAAAAATAATACCACAGATCACTAAGATCTCGCTAAGAATAATCAGTGCCTGCTGATGGTTTTTTATTAATAATATAATTATTATAGCAGTTTGCACAGACATATATATATATATATATATATACTTCTTTTTTTAACTGTTTACAGAACTATAAAGCTGCACAGATCAAGAATGTATTGATTATACTTGTTTATATTCAACTGAGTTATACAGTATGTGAATAAGAAAAAT
>JAUCMS010000049.1:10544971-10556937 GCA_032357445.1 Enteromius radiatus | reverse complement strand
CTGGACTCAAATGAAGGTGTAGACCCATCTCAAGGATGATCAGAAGAAATGGACAGCTTCTGAGTTAAATATACGAGTGTCACAGCAAAGGGTCTGAATACTTAGGACCATGTGACATTTCAGTTTTTCTTTTTTAATAAATCTGCACAAATGTCAACAATTCTGTGTTTTTCTGTCAATATGGGGTGCTGTGTGTACATTAATGAGGGAATTTAAATGATTTTAGCAAATGGCTGCAATATAAGAAAGAGTGAAACATGTAAGGGGGTCTGAATACTTTCCGTTTCCACTGTATATTATGTAAACAAATTATTTTATTTTGTATGCGATTAATCATTTGACAGCACCAATCAAAACTGACAGTAAATACATTTCTAATGCTAAGATATAATTCTATTTCAAATCAATGTGAAAATTCTTCTTGAGCAGCAAAATAGAATAATTTCTGAGTGATGATGTGACACTGAAGACAGGAATAGATGATGCTGAAAATTCTGCTTTGATCACAGCAATAAATTACATTTTACTATACTCAAATAGAAAACAGTATTTTTAAATTGTACCAATATTTCACAACGTTAATGAATTGGGATCAAATAAATCCAGCCTTTGTGAGCAGAAGATATTTTAAAAACATGAAAATATCTTTCAGTTTCTAAGATAAACATAGTACATTGGAATATCAGTTCTTATGTATTACAGAGTCATGCTATTGAAAATTATCCGTGATCTTTAAATACATGACCACATAATTGCTTCAGAGAAAAGAGAGTCATCAGTGTTTAGCAGAGTACTCAAGTGCAAAGATTCACTCACCGTAGGAAACTAAAAACTGGAATGAGACACTTCACCAAAACACAGAATACATATAATGTAGTTATATTTGCAGTTTTGTTTGTGTTTTCAGTGCTCACCGGTAAGACTGCAGCATGCCATACACAGGGGCGGCTCAAACAGAGGGATCTCAATAATCTCCATCTGCTCTTTAGGAGTCCCGCGGAAGGACGACCCCCGCAAGAGGTGACCCAACAGACGCACCCCAACACGAGTCTTCTCAGCAGCCTGGTACCTCCAGTTAGTGTAGGCCCTGAGGTAAGTGGCCTTGTTCTTCTCCTCTATGGTCACTAGGTAGTCCCCTAAAGAAAACAAAACACATACCAAATGGTAAATACTCTTTATAAAAGTATGCTAAAGTGTCCTGCTCTTTCACAAGGGACCATGGCACTTTTTACCAGAGCTGTGATTGACCCATGCCATCAAAGACAAAAGAATTATGAAATTTTAAAGCACTTTAAAATTTAGCTAACTGCATTTAACATAGATGTAAACTAATACAGTGGTGGCCAAAATGACTTGAACACCAGGGGCCGGTTTCCCGGATAGGAATTAGATTAAGCCAGGACTAGACCTTTGCTAATTTAGGACATTTAAGAATTTTTAGAGACATGTCTTACAAAAATGCATTATCTTTGAGCATTTTACAAACCGAGACATACTAAATCCAGAAGAACTGTGTCTCCAAGACGCTGTAAGAAACCACCCTACAATACTTTAAGTAATCACCCACCCTGAAAAACAATGCAGAAGTGCACCGAGGACAGAAGCTGCATTAAACGCAAAAGAGACACACGAAATGTTGATTTAATTTAGCTAATAAAAGTTAATTGATAAAGGAAATGTATTTATGGCATTATTGTGGAAAGCATTCTCATTCTACAGAAGTGTGATACAAGCGCATAAAACTTTTAACAGTAGCTTTGCAGGTAGGTTTCTTGGGGCGTCTTGGAGACAGTTCTTGTGGATTTTGTCTGTCTCAAAGATTGATATTCCAGAGCTGGACTGACCCACGGCGCTGTGGCGGATGCTGAGCACGGAGCCCATGCAGCTGAAGCGGCAGATGAGAGGACATCCCTCCCGCTGCAGGTTGTACGCCTCGATTTTACAGCCGCCGGCGCTCACTACAAACAGCGCCCCGCCGCCGCAGCACACCAGCGCCGGCTCTTGCTCCGCCGGCACGATGTGCTGGGACGCAAACGGGTGGCAGTTATAGACGTGCACCATCTCTGCTGTCTACATTCTGCGGAGAACCACGGAAGAGCGGTGTAAACAAATAACAAGCGACAGAGTGACAACACATGCATGACGCAGAGTTTTAAAGTAGGCGTGGTTACGCGGCCCGGAAGCGAGTCTCTGATTGGTCAAGTGCGGGCGGTCTAAATAGCAATTTAGCTAATTTAACTGTTCACTATGCCGTTTTAATCAGTTTGCTGTTTACATTTCTCTATGTCCGTATTTATGTAATAATAAATTGTTAATATTATTGCTGAAGCGCCGCATATGCTTTGGCGTGGTCACGAGACAGCTGTTACTTTTCTCAGCGCTGGTTAGGTTGAACCAATCACAGCCGTTTGCGTCTAGTCAGCAAGACTTTTAAAACTCAATTCATAGAGATTGGTCTGGCGGATTTTAATTTATATGCAAGAAATTAATTATTTTTTCTTAAAAGTTTTAAACGGTTACATGCGATCACGTTCATATGTTTGACGTCTATAGTTTTACGTCTATAGTTTTGAATGCAGCCCAATGGAGGAATCGGCTTCTGAGCCGGTAAGCGCCCTCTGTAGGAAACTATATGTGACATACTTCATAATAATTTGCTACACAACGCTGAATGTGCTTAATAATATGATCAATATCACATGCCTCAGTCTTGTGACGACCAGCCCAACATAATTAACACCCTCAGACGTCAGTTCAAGTTTATGAATCGAAAGTAAAATTATGCTGTCTACTAAATACGTGTGTGATTGAAATGTTAACTTCACTAACTTTCTCTGAACACATTGGTTTTAATATCATTTTGCCAATGCCACATTGTTTATTATTTTTGGATGAATATCACAGCAGGGACACATTTTACTCAAAACAAAATAAACACTTACTGCTAGAGTTCTTCAAGGAATAGTTCAAGGAATTAGAATTCTGTCATCATTTATTCACCCTCAAGTATGTTAATGCCATACTTTTCTGCATTTCTTCTAACATTCATGCTACTTTTGACTGTTTCTCTTGTTATTATTGTTATCTCTTGTTAATATTTACCTTTTGATTGTCATTAGTTTTGAAGGTTTAATTAATTTGGGTTCATTTTAGCCTAGCACTGTGGTAATTTTAAACCATAAAAAAGCAACCCAGCATGCCGAGTCAAATATATAACACAACTTGCTGGGTTAAAACAATCCAGTGCTGGGTTCGTCCCTTTTTGACCCAGTGCTGGGTTACCAAAATAACCCAAATTGGGTTGTTTTTAACCCAGCAGTTTTTACAGTGATAGTTCCAAATGTGTATGAAATATATTTTGAAGTAATATTTAATTATTCTGAGGAAGATGGCCTTCGAACCACGGGTGCTGTAAGATCTGCTTTATAATGGGTTATCCTGCGGTCCAGACAAAAGCCAATCTGATCACGGCATGCTGTAAAAGTGTGGAGGAGACAGAGAGTTAGACGAGGTAGGTATGAAATACCTTCTGATGATTTAAAGTATATGAAAACATTTATCAGTATCTGTTTCCTCACTGAAGGGCTTCCAAATATTGGGGCAGCCGCCTGTTCACCATCAAATACAGTGTGATGCCCAGAGCCCAGATGTTTGATGGAGCAGCATAGGATTTGGGCCACAACAAAACCTCCAGCGGTCAGTACTCTACTGCTCCTGTTTGCAAGAACATTTCATTTACCACACTTATTGATGAGTTATTACTCATTACACTTATTTTCCCAATATGTCACAATACAAAATAAGTGCAATACGAACTAGCAGCCCACCTAAATATTTCAAGGTGTCATGCAAGAGCCTGTGTTCACCAGGTCCTTCACCAGTCCTGGTGAATTGTTAATGAACTTCCGCAAGACCATTCAAGACAGGAGGGTTCTCCAGAACAAGCAAGATGATCTTTTTGTATGACATAGGGGCTTATTGCTGATTGTAGTCTCAACATGAGCATCATGGCCACTTCTGAAGGCAGAGGTGTGGAGCATCCAGGCCAAAGGAAAAGACAACAAAAGATTATCTCTAGATTTTACAATTCTTTAGTATTTTTGTTTAGATAACTAACAGAGCCTTCACTTACATTAGTGGTGTTAAGTACAGTAAATACAGTAAAACTCTTAAGATGCGGGAACATTAGCAGGAAAGAAGGTTCACTATTGTCTATAAATAAAGTAGATAATTTGTGTGCATCTTAAAATGTGTCTACTATACAGTATATTTATTCTTTAATCTTTGTTAATTTACAATTTTAAGAGAACGGCTGTTCTTCCATTTGTTTAGTCTTTTTATGGCAACATGCAAAGAGATTATAAAAATAATAGGCTATATATATGTGTGTGTGTGTGTGTGTGTGTGTACGGTGTATATTTAATATGTATAAATATTATGTATGTGTGTGTGTATATATATATATATATATATGTGTGTTAAATACAGATAATATACAGTATATATAGTATGTACACAATTTATATATATTAAATCTAAACTTTTTATTAAATATGTGCATGCATGTGTGTACATTTAAAATATTTATTTTTGATGTGATTAATTGTGATTAACTGTTTGCATTGCATAAGCCATGTTTTTTCACTGATACGCCCCAAATCTGAAACAGAAATTTTAGAGTTTCCCATTAATAATAATGACTTTGTTGTGGCGTTCATGTGCATTGATCTCGTAATGTATGTGACATGACTTGAACGCACTATAAGTGCCAACTAGAGATGTACCGGCAAATATCCCTCATAAATCATATCCCTGTATATTTTCCTTTAGCAACAATAAAATTCGCTTTGTAATGATGGTGTTTGAAAAGATGTTTAGGAAATGAAACAGAATGAACACGTAGCCTACATGCACGTTTCTTGAAAATGCTGGATTAAAAGTTTTTTTTTTTTTTTTCTTTTTTTCTCTTTTAAGTGAGGTAAATAAGTGAAGTATCTGTCAGGTCTCTCTACACACTCCTATACAGTAGGTGACGATATGCAAAATTACAAGTTGCAAAAGCCAAGAAAAAGAAGAAGGTGGTCCCTGAGATACGCGATGACGTCACGACACTCCATAGAGGTAAGCGTGTTTATCAGCTACTTTAAAACGTTGCGTTGCAAGTTTGTGCTCGTAATAGTCGGCGATGAAAATTGACCCGAATTATAGCCTCTTTTTATTGCGTATTAACAAAACTATTGAACACGGAAGTCAGAATGTGCGAATATGAAAATAACTTTACCGCAGCAGTATTAGAAGCTTGTTATTTAATTCGAATGTATTCGTGATAAAATATATATAGATATATTAACATATGCTCAAGTTTATTATTTCCTATATCATTACATACGTTGCAATTTATCATGCCAGTGGAGTAACTGTCAATGTAACATTTTCCGGTTGCTTCACCGCTCGCTCGGGAATGCTATGAATACTCTCTTAACTCTACACTAACTCTTGGGAACGTAATATTACTGTAAGTCAGACCGCAAGATCATTTTATTGAGGTTTAGGCATCCGGTATGTGGCCACGAGTTTAGTAAACAAACCTACAATCTAGAAATGGAGATGATTAATAATTTTTGACTATTATTATATTATATTACATTGCATAAGATGACACTAACACTAACATAAACCAACTAGCTTTTCTAATCTTTTTGTATTCTAACTATTTAGCTAGTAGCTGCTAACTTGCATTTGATGAATCACCAAGGACCACTCAAAAAGTTTTACATTCTTTACTGTTCTATTTTGGGGTGAATTATCTCTTTAAACAAGTCCTTCTGCTCATTTTCTCATTCATTCATGCATTTTTCACTGTACACTAAAAGCTGTTCTTGCTGCAATATAGCAAATTATGATCCTAAATTCACAATTGTCATGTTGCCCAAGCCTTAGTCTAAACCGTGTCATGCAAAAACCCAATAGGATATTTTTTCAGTGGCATTTGGATTATTGGTTAGACATTAAGCTCATGTTTTGTTCATCATGATAATCTTCACCCAACTTTAAATGGTCGCATGTCTTCAACATCACCATCACTAAGTTTTCAACAAGTCTTTTAGTATTTATCAACAACAACAACAACAACAACAACACTTTTTTTGTTAAAGGTGGAAAATGTTTTGGTCAGTACAAGCTGATGAAGTTTTCTGGATATGACGCACGTTAATGGCAGGCGTAGGGCTGTGTTTGCTTCAAGTCTTCACTTCTAGAGTTTTGGCCTCTATTGCATCACTGTTTACCAGCATTGAGTATATAGAGCAGTGTCAAATAAAGACTGTGTTAAAAAAGAGCTGAACTGTATTTTTCCTCTTCCATCTCTTTCATTGTTGTCTAGCAGAACACAGACATGAGGACGCAGCCTTTGCTCTTGGTGTTGTTGGTGAGTGCGTTCTGGGGGCACGGCAGTGCCTCCCTCATGGCCGCTGAATGCCAAAATGCCACTGTACTGAAGGCTGCAGAGGAGACCCTGGAGCAGTTAAACGCAGACAGACAGGAAGGGTATGTCTTCTCACTCAACCGACTTTATGATGTCAAACTGGACATAAAGGTGAGTGTTTATACTGTATGCATGCTTTTGAGCATGTGAATAACGATGTCCAAAATGACAATGAGAAAATAAAGTTTTGAAAAAAGTGAATAAAGGGATAATTGACCCCAAACTGAAAATTCTGTTGACATTTTGGCCTGCTCTGCACAATCTGACATGTGCTTAAAAATGAACTGAAAATTAGGTGCTTGGCATCCGGCCAGAGGAGAACTGGCCCCAACTAAGCCTGGTTCTTCCCAAGGTTTTTTTTTTTTTCTTCATTCTCTCATGGATGGGGTTTTGGTTGCTTGCCGCTGTCGCCTCTGGCTTTCTTAGTTGGGGACATCTAATTTCTAGTGATTATCATCGTTTTGATTATAGAGACCGTCTCTGCATTTAATAAATAAATAGTTTAATCTCATCATCATACATTACTATCACTCTATTCTCCTATTTGATAATGTTCAGTGCTTTGCTACAGTCTGTATTGTTAAAAGCGCTATATAAATAAAAGTGATTAATACTCTCTCAAGTTGTTTTAAACCTATATGAGTTTCTTTCTTTTGCTGAACATAAAGATCTTCATATTTTGAAGACTGTTGGTAACCAAGTAGTTGTAGTTAATCTCCATAGTAGTACCGTTCACTGTTTGGTTTGCATCCTAAAGCATTAAAATTAACGTGTGTATTGAAAGTATTCCCAACACAAGATTCCAACACTAACAAATACATTCCAGTAACACACAGGCTAAATAAACTATTCCATAGTCCATGTTGACACAGTTGAGTAGTTCAAGGCAAAGGAGACCAGAGGCATCAATCTAGTTTCTAATGGTATGCTTAAAAAAATACATAAAATGCATTGTAAAAACTGCAGAAAATGTGTACATATCTTTTTCTTTTGTTTTTAAAGATGAAAAGTGTATTTACAAACACACCTTTGGGCCTCAGAATTATAATTTCTTTTGTTTTCCCCCTTAAAAAAGATAAAATTATCATTTACATGGTCAAAAAAAAAGTCTTATCAGATCATTTTGAATGTTAATAAGTCTACACATTTATATTTTTTACTAAATATATTGGTTTTTGTAACTGAAATCTAAAACCTGTGCAATCTGAATTTACATTGCTATATTAAAAATTCAAATATCATATATTTTTTTAAATATTAAAATGTGTAATGTAATTTTTTTCAGCAAATGTTATTGTGTTTTGTAAATTAAATGTGAAAATGCATGCAACAAGGATAAAAAGATAAATCTCGGGTCTTTGAAATGTTATTTCATGCTAGTTTGATTAATGTCATGTTCGCTTCTAACAAAGGAAGAAGGCGTGAACCATTTACATCTCACCATAGATGTTCTGGAAACAGACTGCCATGTGATCAGCAGGAAAAGTTGGAAAACCTGTGCTGTTAAGGAGATGGGTGATGTACCGGTATGTGCTTTACTCTGTAGACACCTTCATCAGAACTTCATAGACTTCTTATAATCAAATACTTGTATGCACTATAATATATTTCTGTTTGACTAAAGAGTTGACTGTTATCTAATCTGTATTAGGTGTTCGGGACGTGTGATGCATCGGTTTCCCTTCAGAGCTCCATCAAACTTGAGAGTTACAACTGCACCATTCAACAAGGTGTGTTGTGTGACTGTGTAACGTACAAGACAGGGGCGGGTGGATCCATTCGCAGTTTTTATTCAAGGTCAGAAACACAAAATCAGAGCAATGCAGACAATCCAGGATCATAAACGGTACCAGGCAGATGTCGGGGCAGGCGGCAAACAGTCAGAGAGAATAAACAGGTAGGCAGAGTCAGGGGTAGGTAGCAAACAATTGATAACCAGAGATAAGATTTTTTTTATATTTTTGGAGCTTAGGTGTTGCCGACTTTATACTACATTTTCTACTTGATATTTTTTAGTCGAGCACCCTTTTTGAGACTGATGTGCGTGCTTTTGTTCCATTGTTTTTACTTTAAATTTGTTTAAAAGGAAAAAGCTGAAAATTTAAATAGAAAAAAAAACTCGTTTTTTACATTAGTAATTCATTTTGTGCATTTGACTCTTGAGATCATGCACACTTTTAGGAAAAAATGGCTTTATAAAAGCAAAACTGCTTTTTAAACTTATTGGAAAGGATGAATTTCTATCTCTGCTGTGAACCGACCACACGTTTTGATAGGATGTGTTAACCGTTTTTGTGATGTTGAGAGAGCACCTCCACAACGCACTGCAACTGCTTCCTGCAATAAATCGCCATTTTCTGCCCTAAACAAGTGAAATTTGCCAAGATATTTTCAGAGATGATAAACAAGATGTTATAGAATAATAATTTAATGAAAACCTAATTTTGACCAAAAATGACATTTGACCTATTTTTAGAATTTCCTGAAAACATCCCAGCGGGACATCTGACGGGTTTTCCCAGATTGCATCACATATCTCAATTTTTTTTTTGGATTTTATTGATACAAATAATTAGACAATATTTTGCAGAGTGTGTTGCAGTGCTGGTTACATATCTTAAGGAATACCGTGGACTGCTGATTCCTTATAAATATATATATTACAGTATATTGTTGTTGATCAAAAATTTATTCATGCAACAAAACAACCTGAAGAGCCGCTTGGGAGTCGAAAGAGTGCTCTAAAACGAGCTGGAATTCCCATCACTAGTGTGCAATCAGTCCCTAGGCATGGGGTGTTATGGGAAATGGAGTATCTAAAACTATTTGTAGCGTTCTAGATGGAGTGCCCTCTGGAGGAGGAAATGTTCTGTCGATTATCACATTAGTACCAATAGTTTAGTGACACCTAAGACTTTGAAGTCTCTGTGGCAATGTATTTTGGAGAATTGCAGAAATGTGCTGCTTATGTTTTTACTCAACGGATTTAAAGAATTAGTTCACTCAAAAATGAAAATTCTGTCATTGATTTTAGGGGTATACTCGAATTCGAGGAGCCTGATTCAACTCAAATCAAATGATTTGATTTGACTTTGATTTGACTCCCAATTATGATCCCATTTGGCTATATGGGGGTGCTCAATGTCTGATTTCACATAGTACTACCGGTTTTCTTTAAATAAATATTTTAACCTGTGTGAATAAATCCAACCACTCCTATAGATTTAAGTTTAGTTTCATTTTCCATAATCCATGACCGACAGAGGTGTATCTTGGCGGCAAGGTTTTAAATCTTTAATGAGACTCAAATTGAGGCAGAGTGAAGGACTGGGTTTTTTTTCGATCAGGTAGAGTACAAGTGATTTCAAAACATTTCAGCTTGTTTATATATATGTTGTGTATGTTATTTATGTTGTATAAGATTTGGTTATGCTGCAGTGCCCTTATCTCTTCCACGTATAGGACAAACAATGCAGAATAGTAATAACTATGACTGAGGCTGTCATATACATAACATTATAATATGAATATGAATTTACTACTATTATAGTAAAACACTTTGATTGAAATTTGTAGACTTTAGCTGTCGTGTTTCTGCACGTTGTTGTGCACAACATTAATAACTATTGTCATATACATACGTTATAATGAGAGCACTACTGTTAAAAAAAAAAAATGTTGTGAATTCTCTTTTCGATGACGTTTAATGTTAACTATCTTTTAATGGAAACATAAAACCTTTACACTTTTGTATCTGCAAGGCATCTGTTACACATTTTCCATGTGTGTTATCATCAGTAATTATGACTGTCAAAGGACTGACCCTTTCTTTTTTTCCCCACCCCCAAACATATGATTCGGCTATCAGTTGACTATTGACAAGATGCGAAAATCCTTAGTTGGGGACACCCCTACATTAATTACTCACCCTCATGTCGTTTCAAACCCATAAGACCTTTGTTCATCTTCTGAACACAAAATAAGATATTTTGGATGAAATCAGAGAACCATCTGACCCTCCATAGACAGCAATACAACTGAAATGATCCCAGGTCCTGAACCATAGTAAAAACATCTGTCAAACAGTCCATGTGGCATCGATGACTCAACTTCACTGTTTTTTTTGTGACGCTACGAGAATACTTTTTTGCGCAAAGAAAACAAAAATAATTAATGACAGAATTTTTCAAACATTTATTTGAAATTTACTACATACAAGATTTTAATCCCCAGAAAATAAAAAGAGATGATCTAACAGAGTATGTTATGTATTTTTTATTCAAAACTTGGATTGTAGATTTGTGGCTTTATACAGTATAATGCTTTCATCTTTCTCCATAAAACATTCACGTTGTAAAATGCTGACTTTGCCTCACCATTTCACAGTGACAGCTGCTGCTATAATAGACATTTGCCCTGACTGTCCAACATCCGTAAGCTTAAATGATCCAGTGGTATCTGAGGCCACAAGACTGGCCCTGCAGAAATTTAACAAAGAGAGCACTTCCCCACATGTCTTTGCTCTTCTGAATATAACAGGAGCCAGCATGCAGGTATGTGAGCCCCAGTGAATCCATCAATCGATTGGTCCTGCCCTGTATGCTTTACTGGAGATGTGTTGTTGTGTGTCGCAGTGGGTTGTGGGTCCGTCTTATTTTGTGGAGTTCACCATTCAAGAGACCGACTGCAAGAAAAGCACCGCCGGTATCGAGCTCACACAATGCAAGCTGAAGGACTCCAAGTCAGCAGTAAGAACTCATTCTGATCAAAATAAAATAAAGAACATCCTTGCTTTACAATTGCCTGTAAGTGAAGTAACTTTTCTTTCCGTTGGTTACAGCACAAGGGCTTTTGCACTGGTTCACATATGATTTCTGATGACGATTCGGAGAGAAAGGTTTTCGTTAGCGTCAAATGTGAAATCTTTCAACCAACGGTGGGTGGCGTTGTATTGAATAAAATATGCAAAATCATCTTACCCATGTAGTGTAACAGTACTGACATATTTATTTTAGAACATATCTAAATCAAACTGTAAATTGCATACAGTATAATTCAAAAGTTTGTGGTCAATAGAATTGTATTTATTTTATTTTATTTATTTATTTTTGGAAAGAAGTCTCTTCTTCTCACAACGACTGCATCAATAATACAGGAAAAACAATAATACTGTTAAATTACAATCTAAAATAGCTGTTTCTATGTGAATAGCTTGGATCAAAGCTGAATTTTCAGCATCATTAAAAGATATCAGAAATCATTCTAATACTCAGATTTAAGAAACGAGTTCTGATTATTATTAATGTTAAAAGGGTTGTGCTGCATTCTTTTTTTTTGTTGTTTTGTGTGGAAAAAAAGTATGCTTTTTTTGAATAGAAAGTTCACAAGAACAGTATTTATTTATTTTAAATACACTATATTACCAAAAGTTTTCGCTCACCCATTCAAATGATCAGAATCAGGTGTGCTAATCACTTGGCCT
>JAUCMS010000049.1:10501893-10515030 GCA_032357445.1 Enteromius radiatus | reverse complement strand
TAAACAGAATAAATAAACACAGCATAAATGCATATATTATGTAAAGAAAAACTTTTATTTTGGATGCGATTAATCGTGATTAATCGTTTGACCGCTCTAATATATATATATATATATATATATATATATTTTTTCTTTTTTTTTTTTTTTTTTTGTCTGGCAGGACATTAATAGACATTAATAAATATGTGCTTTAAAAGTGGGTCAAGAGGAGAAGCTCAATTGTCAAGATTATCTACATCTCAGTGTCTCAAGACATCTATGAACTGCAAGAGAGCTCAATTCTGTGTTTACATCCTTGTCCTGTGGTGTTAGAGCCAAATGTCTGGTCTTTTTGTCGGCTTACAGAATTGTTAGAGATGTCTTCTGCTCCTTGGCCCTTTCTGAGAGTCCTATATTGTTGGTGTCTCAGTGATGAGCTTATGAGCAGGCAAGCCAAGCCGTGCCTGATCCTGCTGGGGATGGGACTCACACTGCATGTTCAACTTTGCACACTCACACACACACACTAAATTAATCTAGATTGAAAAGAGTGAAAAATGTGCATGTATCAACAGACAAGTTTCAAATATCCTTCTCTGACCAATCTTGTGGATTATTAAGCACATATAGTTCAGCTTGTCCACAAATCGTAACGTATCATAAGTACGAAACACTGCAAAGCTCCTTGTCAGTTTTCCCTCTGCTTTCTCCATAAATATCAACACTTGACCTCAGATCAAGTGTTTTGATCAAGTCTCAAAACCCCTTCTTCTCCTGTTAATTCTTTTTAATGAGCTTTGCACATGTCATCGCCCGACTAGTTTGATTCTGAGGTGCTTGCGTTTGCTTGCTTAAAACACCACTTTCGGTTTTCAACTCAATCAGTTAGTCACAGTCACTTATTCACATACCACAGAATAGAAAATCTGTTATCTGCTAGAGCTGTCAAACGATTAATCGCGATTAGTCGCATCCAAAATACGTTTTTTTTAACATAATATATGTGTTTATGCTGTGTTTTTTTATTATGTTTATACTAAAACACACACATACAGTATATATTTTTTTAAGTATTTACATGTAAATGCATTTATATATTTATTTCCTTATATTTGATATTATATCTAAATATATTTAATATATAACCATAACATATTTTTTTAATATATACATGCATGTGTTTGTATTTATATATACTTAATAAATATACACAGTATATACAAATATATTATGTAAAGAAAACTTTTATTTTGGATGCGATTAATTAAGCGTTTGACAGCACTATTTTCTGCTATATAGATTATCTGCAGTGATTGTTTTCAAATTTTTTGATTTTTAAAGGTAAAATTAAATCATTTTGTCATTATAAATAAATAAACACTGTTATGTCAGTTTTACAATAAGTGTAACTTGCAAATCATGAACACTAGGATTTGAATAATAATAAAAAATACAATTAAAATGCTAATAGAAGCGTCTATGAATACCTAGCATTGCGCATCATTAAAAATAGCTAATATTTATTACAATCTATATTTTTTTTCTGATTAGTTTAATAATTAATGTAATACACAAAAGATAAACATTTAGGGGAAAAAAATATGTTTAAAAAGAAGTGATGCAACAGTGGCGCACACAAGAGCCGCATTTCGCCTTTGTTTACATGCGTAGCAATTCCTTCCGCGAGGAAAATTAGATCCGGACACTCGAGTTGCTCGTTAAACGAAGAACAATATCACGTAAACCTGCTCGTTTACTTTGAACATTTGACGAAAACGCACAACAGATGTTAACGATGGAGAGAGGCAGATAAGATAAGGAAACACGAGCGCGGTCCAGCGGAGGGATATCGGAGTGCACAGCGGCGCAGCTGCGCAGAGCCACTGGTCAGAGAATAAATGCTGTAGTGTTGACATATTTAAGTTTTCTCAAAATTGTCAAGCGCATCGCCACTATGCCGGGAATGATGGACAAAGGGTCGGAATATCTGGGTAAAGGTCGCTCAAATGGGACGAAGAGCCCGTCTAATGCCTCGAATGGACATTTTTCGGACGAGAGCGGCAGCGACGACGAGCACGGTATAGCCTCGAACAGCCCTGCGGAGGTTGTTTATGTATTTTAATGAAAAACGAATCGCTTAATAAGTGCGAAACTTCACACGCTATTCTTGTTTTCAGATGTGGGCATGCGTGTGGGCTCAGATTATCAAGCAAATATTCCAGAGTTTGATCCAGGTAGGGGAAAAGCACTGCATTCCGCCTTTAAGAACCTGAATGGCTGACTGTGGTAGCCTCGGTACACCTATCGCGCCTAACAATTTGCGTGTAAATCAATATTTTAAGCTTGTATTCAACTATTTGGGGTGTCGAATAGACAATGTTATTATTTTAAATTTGTTTTCAATGTTAGGGTGTGATTATGTACTCGTGAAAAGCTTTTTGTAAAAGGATGTTAGCTTTCTCGCTTAGCCACTCTTCAGCTAATAAATACCCAGTAACGTTGACATGATCAAATAAGAGTCACGGTTTAATCTTGGGTTTTGTTCGTTTATAAAACAGCTATTTAAACAGGGGAATTTTTAAATAACTTGTAAGATTTCCTAAAGCGATAAAATAACAGTTTTATGTAAATTCAATTCAGTGAAGAACTGCCTTTAACCAAAACTGTAGTGTTTACTAATGTCCAGCATTATCGACGCACTGTTTTTGTATTTAATACTATAAAGCTGCTCGGACACAATCTATTTTGTTAAGAGCTATATAAATAAAGGTGACTTGTCTTGACTCATTTAGGATTATTTAATGAATATGCATTTAAATTGCTATTTAATGTGTGAGTATGTTATTTTTTTAATACAAATATTGGTAATCTCAATTTTTTTTGGCACACATTTAATGCATACTCTTTGTATTGTAACTTTTAGGCTCCACAAAATACAGTGATAAAGACAATGGTGGCATGTTGGTTTGGTCTCCATATCACACAATAGTTGACTCTAAATGTAAGTATTTGCCACTTTTTTTTTGGGGGGGGGGGGCATTTCGTTTTTCAACATCATGTGTATGATTAATTTCTTTTTTTTTTTCTTTTCAGTGGATGAGTACATTGCAATTGCAAAAGAAAAGCATGGATACAATGTTGAGCAGGTGAGTTGAGAAAACGCAGTCCTCAAAGATATATATTGTTGTCGATGTTAATTAATGTATGGACATCATCTGTGCTCCCACAGGCTCTTGGCATGCTCTTTTGGCACAAACACAACATTGAGAAGTCCCTTGCTGATCTGCCAAACTTCACCCCCTTCCCCGATGAGTGGACGGTGGAGGACAAGGTGTTGTTTGAGCAAGCGTTCAGTTTTCATGGGAAGAGCTTTCATCGGATCCAGCAGATGGTGAGTCATCACTAGCTAGTATCACTGCGGGTAACAATGACAAGAGGCTTGATCTCATTAGAAATGTGTCTAGGTCACATTTAATCCCAAAACCAGAAAGAGAAATGAGAAATAATAATTTGTGTAAAGAAAACAAAAATGTTTAAGGTTGTAATTGTGATTAATAGCATCCAAAAATAAATATTGTTTGCATAATAAATGTATATTTCTTATTTATATACACATGCAGGCTATATATTGAAATTATGTACATGTATTTACATTTATATAACTTATATTATAAATGCATGTTTAATTTATAAACAGAATTTTTTTTTCTGATACATACTGTATGTGTGTGTGTTTTATTTATATATACCGGACACGGTTTTACATGATATGAATCTTCAGGTCAAATTCCCCAAACTTAAACTTTGAAGCATGTGAAATATGAAACTTCTTTGCTTGAGCTTGCATTTCTACTCTGCTGCTTTCATATGCGTATGAATTGAAGTCAAAGAACAAAAAGTGTAGTGTGTGCCTGCATCTTTAATCCAGTCTTTAGTGTCACATGATCTTTCAGAAATCATTCTAATTTGCTGATTCGTAAAAGATCTTTGCTGTGCTTTTCAACATTAATCTTAAAATAAGTTTCTGATTTCTGTTAAAGAATGCTAAAATGGGATGTTACATTATATTATGCAACACATTAATTGATGTTGAAAGTTCATGGTGAAAATTTAGCTTTGAACATATTGTTTTCAAATATTTAAATACAAAAAAGTTGTTTAAATTGTTATATTTAAACAGTATTAACTTGTTTTTACTGCATTTTTGAATAAATCATGGCAGCCCTAATTATTATTATTATTATTATTATTTTAATATTTATTAATTAATAATTATTTAAATGTTTATTGCCTTTTTTATGTTTAATTTTGGCTTTTTTATTAATTAATTAATTTTTTTTAGCAACTTTATGAGATTTACGCTGTTGAAGTCATCAGATACGTCACAACCATCATTATTTACCATTTTGTTTTATATCTCTAATTCTTGAATTTAATAATTGATTGCAGTTGCCGGACAAATCCATATCCAGTCTTGTGAAGTACTACTACTCGTGGAAAAAAACGCGATCCCGGACGAGTCTAATGGACCGACAAGCTCGAAAGCTGGCAAACCGGAATAATCAAGATGAAAGGTCTCTTATCCATTTGATCTTTGAGCTCATTTAGACATGGATTCAAGTTTTTAGTGTTTCTGGTCTTTTTATTTTTGCTTTCGACTTAATAGTGAGGAAGAGATGGAAGAAGCCACCCCCATTGAGGCCAACGACAGTGATTATGACCCTACAAAAGAAGCTAAGAAGGAGGTAATGTGTTTTTTGTAATAATAAAACTACATTCGGGTGACTTAAGGTATGTTAAAGTGTATATTTGGTCTGCTTCCAGTGTCTCAGTGCAGCGATTTGTTTTTGCCCTGACAGAGTCATGCAGAACCTCAGATACTGAGCTCCAAGATCGGGCTGGGACGGAGAGACCACCAGACCCTGCAGCACCGTCACCACAGCCAGCGCTCCAAGTGCCGCCCGCCCAAAGGCATGTACCTCACACAGGAGGATGTGGTGGCCGTCTCCTGCAGCTCCAGTGCCGCAAACTCTGTCTTGCGTCAACTCGACATGGAGTTGGTGTCTCTGAAACGACAGGTATGGCCAGAAATCACTAGAAAGTTATAAAAATAAATACAAATCTTGGGGAATAAATCAGTCTAAGCCTTTGAAGATCATAACCATTTGGTGTTCATAAGCTCAACAGTCAGCGAGGAATATAACTATAAAACTATTGCATATTGGTGTTTTGACTTAACCTGTGGTCTACATGATTCAACTCCTCCAATAAAATTGCATGTTATTAATGAAGAAAAGAAGACTTGCAGACAGAATGTGTAATAACAAAAAAAGATTTATTTTTACTTATTATTATTTTTTTTTATAGGATCCAATCGCTTACTCGAAAAAATAAAATAAAAAAAATAATTATATATATATATATATAATTATTTTTTTTATTTTATGTTTTGTTCTGGTGACCTGCATCTGCACAAAAATACAGAAACTGCATTACTTGTTGCCTACTTTAATTGTGTATATTTATTAGGCAAATAGGCCTATTTATTAATTATATATAGCTTAGCTTGTGACCAAGTGAATACTCATGTTCTGTTGTTTGCTGCTTTTTTCACATGTAAAATTAACCAATTTTGGCATTTTTAACTGGTTACAGACACTTATTCTTTCTAATTTATTTAAGAATATCTTGTTTGTTAACGGTTACTAATTGGTTAACAAACATCAGTTAGGTAAGAAAAATCCCTATTTTTATCATTGTTCTTTCTTCCTCACAAATTGACCTGGTTTTCTAGGTTCAAAATGCCAAGCAGTTAAACAGCGGACTTAAACAGAAGATCGAAGATGGAATTGATGAACTCAGACTGCCAGAGGTGACTCATTTCTGCTTGAACATTCTTTCATATTAACTTTGTTGTTGTTCGCATATCATCATTTACCTTAATGTTACGTTTTGTTCCAGTGCACCCAAAAAATTAATGCGCGCTGGACAACAGATGAGCAGCTTTTGGCAGTACAAGGTAAGCAAAACAGAACCAGAAAGGGCTGTGTTGCCAAGTATGTTTGCACATACGAGGAATTTGTTTTGGTGTCACAGCTTCCAGTACACAGAGATGGCATAGATGTTATAGAAGTACACAGGATAGACTCAATGACAGCTTAGTAGAACTGTTTCAGCTGTTCCTGTGACAGGTTGAATTTCCCCAGCATATTAGGGCTGGGCGATATGGAGCAAAAAATATATTTCGATATATTTACAGGATAAATAACTCCCCAAAAACAAATATGCCAAATTCCAAAGTCTTTTTTTTTTAATTTTTTTTTATTATTGAAACTCAGATGTAGGCAGTTCAGAACAAAGTGCTTCTGTGATTTTCTTTTAAAAATCCCTGTATACATATTGTAAAACAATAAACGAAGAAACAATACATTCATAATTCACATTCAATAATAGGTCTCAATAGGCAAATAAATATGAAACTGTACAACTGTTCACTTGAATGATTTATCATGGAATGTTTAAAAAGTCTAATAATAAGATTTACTCTGTGAACAATACATTACATTACATTAAAGACAAAATCAATAATAAATGAATAAATGAAATAAGCTTATGAAACAATAACTAACATATGATCCAATGCCGTGTCTCAAGTCAAGTGAATGAATCATCTTATAACAGGCATCCAATACTGACTGAGATATATAAGAATAATCGTGCGCAGGGGTTTGAAATGATCTCTCGGGCTCCCGTCCCCGTGGAAATGATTTGCTGCGCACGCCAGCATAAGTGGTGCGCTTGCTTATTAATGGCATAGATTTGGCGCCATAGATTTGTTGGGTTTTACGTTCAGGCATGGCACCGAAATCCACGCTTTGATTTGGTTCGGTACATACTTTCGGTACCCGAACCTAGTAGCCTCCGGGCTGGACGCCGGCGCCGCCATGTCGAATGAGACGAGAGGGGAGGGGAACAAAAGCAAGGAGGCGGCGGCGAGCACAGCACGGAGAAGGCAAAGTGGCGAAAATGAAATATAAACATTGTATCGATATATACGATATGTCAAAATTCATATCGAGTTTAAAAAATATCTCTATATATTTTAAATATTGAGATATCGCCCACCCCTACACCCTCTGCTAGGCCTTTTTTCTACCTGTAACCGTTGTTACATTAAATTTGACATCTTTTGCTTCATTTAACTAGGGGTGCGGAAATATGGGAAGGACTTCCAGGCTATTGCTGATGTGATCGGGAATAAAACGGTGGGGCAGGTGAAGAACTTCTTTGTGAACTACCGGCGGCGCTTTAACTTGGATGAGGTGCTTCAGGAATGGGAGGCGGAGCAGGGAACTCACACTCCCAACGGAGATGGTGCTAACTCCGGGGAGGATGGAAAGAACAGCAACATCTCCTCAGGAAAGAGCACCGATGAAGAAGAGGAAGAGGTAAAGGCTACAAACTCTAAAGCCTCTCATATGAAGCAATACTTGTTATTATTATTATTATTTTTTTTTTAATACAAATTTTTTTTGCCTCTGACAAAGTAGTAAAATGAATGAATCCCGTGTTAAGGCACCTTAATCTTTCTTTCTCAATCAGGGTCAGGTGACCCCAGCCTCGGGTCCATCTCCTGTAGCCACGTCGGCGTCTCTAACACCAGCGAGCAGCTCCACCTCTCTCAACCAGCCTCCACCTCTTCTGCGCCCATCTCTTCCCGCCACCCCAGCGCTACACCGCCAGCCGCCCCCCCTGCAGCAGCAAGCCCGCTTCCTTCAGCCCCGTCCTGCCCTGAACCAGCCTCCACCGCTCATCCGGCCCTCCAACCCCCTCCCTCCACGCCTTAACCCCCGACCCTCAGCCCTCGCCCCCAGCACAGCTTCAGCCACGCCAGGCCAGCAGCCGCCCACTCTGCTGGGCATCCAGTCCGAGACGCCCTCCTCCTCTCTACACTGATGCGTCTAATATTTGTGACAATTCTGATGAAGGTTATAAATTAGCTAGCAGTTCTTATTGTGAATACTAGGAAAAAAATATGATTGTTTTAAACTGTATATATTAGTTACGTAACTTTCTATTTATTTCAACTGATTTGTTTGTTGTTGTTTTTTTTTTAGATTTTGTAATCATGTTGTAACATCGTACTTTAAAGCAATAGCTCACCCAAAAATGAAAATTGCCCAATGGTTTACTCACCCTCAAGCTATCCTAGGTGTATATGGCTTTGTTCAGATGAGTACAATCTGAGTTATGTTTAAATATTATCCTGGCTCTTCCAAGTTTTATAATGACACAGAATGGCTGTCTTGTGATCGTGCGTTGATGGAGGATTGAACTTCGAGAACTTGAAAGAGGCAGACCAGTTTTTTTTTTTTTAAATAACTCTGATTGTATTTAACTGAGAGAAGGTGGTAATGTACACCTAGGATGAAATCACTGGGTGTTTTGTGTAAACCGAGTGAGCTATCGCTTTAAATCTTTAAACTATTGTGTTCTATTTCAGCACTTTTTCTGGTTCTTTAGTATCTATGATGTAACGGCAGACCACTTTAATAGGGGTTCGCTTGTTGTTTTGTAGTTCATCTATGTCTGTGGTTGATTACTACGTCGTTTTACGTGTTTTCATATTTTAATATTTGGTGCTACAGACCGACAGAAAACCTGTCCGAATTCACTCGCCATCAAAGTGCTCTTAACAAGAGAAAATAATCTCACTTACTTGCTAATGAAGATCAGAAAATTCCTACTCTCACGCCTTCAGTATAAGACTTTTCAACCTCATCTGTTAGTTAGCATTTAATCAGGTTTGTTTCTAAACCTGTGTGGTCCACACTTTCCTACCAGACGTTAAGCTGTTGATCTGAGTCGTTTTGTTAGTGGTGTGCTGTTTAATCAGAGTATGCATGTAGCGTTACCCTTCTTCTATCCCGTAAGAAGTGCAGGATTCTGAACGAATCGGATCATGCTTACATGCACATCCTTTCCCAAATAAGATCTATATTCTGGTTAAACCTTTATTCTGAAAAGATGTTTACATCAGATGTTTACTGTACACATGTAACGAGCGTTATCAGAATAAACTAATGTACATTCTCTCCCCTTTATTCTCTTCTGGAAATAATAGTGACGCTCTTGCCATTTGTTTTTGTTATTTAAGCAGCTACATTTTTCATTGATGTTATTCAAATTAAACTGAAATATGTATCATGGGATTTTTTGTTTTTTTTTGGTAGAATGTTAAAATAGTTTTGCTCCAAGATTTTATTTTCTTCTAAATGACCTTTGTTTGGATGTGCAGATATTCAGTTACAGTGTCTTTACAGAACGCACACGGTCTCCTTCCTATCTTTAAAAACTGCAATCTTCATCTGGTTGTGGTAGTTTTCCCGCCATTTACATAATCAGAATATGACCAATCTTTGAATAATGCTGGAGTATTCTTGTGCATGCGGACAGTCACTGTGTAAACGTTTCACTTCTGTACGAATTTAACCATAATTTATCTAGTTTTCTTGTTTGTTTGTTTTTTATTTTTTGTATCTGTGCTCCTTGCACTTACAAAATAATTCTAATGATTACGTCAGCAGAAAAAGTGCTGTTTCTACTGTATACAGATTGAAAAGTGCTTCATGTTCAAGGTTACACAATATTTTTTTGACGCTGTTAAGCGAGTTTTCTTATTTTAAGAAAAATGTTGGTTTGTTTTTTTAATGCAACCTAATTGCAATTATTAAGAACGGGTTGTAGGCAGCTCAGAGTGTGGTGGCATTATATGTAAAATAACGGATCGTCTCTTCTCTAAAGTTGTGCCTAAAGCATGTTCATATGTGAAGTGTCATGTGCTCGTCATATGGAAACATTAAAACACGTTTGAACACAGACACCGCGATGTTTGTTAAACGTTTTCATTTCCTATTTTAGTTTAAACAAGTGTGACTCGGCTATTTATGGCATATTTAATTTAGTTTCTCTTTTATAGAAACTTCCTGCAGCGCACTTTCCTTTCAAAGCGTACTATAGCCAAGGCTTCCTTTATGAATATTCACGAGCTTGTTGCGTTTGCAGCTATTCTGTGACGTTCCCTAATTAATATTCATGAGCAAGGCCTTCGCCGTAGTAGGATTGGTCGTTCCGTTTTCCGTTCGCGTTAATCGCGTGGCAGCGCGCCCAGAATAAGAGTGACGTACTCCGTGCATCGGCACTGCGTGCGCGCTGAGACGCGTAGCTGTCAAATATTATATATCAGGATTAACTCGTATCCCCAGCCACATCAGTCAAAATGAGCTATTAACGCCATCAGCCCTCAGGTATGTAAACCCATGCATTTTGAAATAAATACTGGGAATTCTATAGCTGACAGCGTAAAGCGAAAGTACATGTTTAAATGAGGAATAGATGGTTAAGTGAGCTGCTGACTGGGTTTTGACGAGGCTTGGCTCGTGTTTCTGATTGCGCGCACTTTATAAAGGAGTGTAACAGTAAACTGCTTAAGTAGAGTTTAGGTTCACAGTGTCATGTTGTTGCACTGGGGATTCCCCATATGTTTGTTCTCTCTCTCACACACAGGAACAACCCGCAGTGTGCTTAAAAATTACAACATTAACAAAACTGATACATCATTTGGTCATTATAACTTCATCGTTTTTGAACTATGCAGTGATAGTGTAAAGTCTCCTTTATTATCACCGTACTCTGTTTTGTTAAATGTCAACCGTACTAACAGTTAATTATTAAAAAGGCTGTAGAATATTGATATTTATTCGCATTTCTACACCTTGTAGCGCTTTGTAGTTTTACGAAACTGAAAGTCAATTTAAAGTGTATCTGTCAACCTTGTTAACCCTCAATACTATGTTCCAAGTTAACATTTAAATTTGAATTAAACATTTTTTTAACTGAACGTATATTTGTAGGTTTTACGAGACTATTGGAAGTATTGGAGTAAAGCTCAGATGCTTCAAACCTTTTATTTTATTTTATTTATTTATTGTATTTTATAATTATATCGCTGCATAATGATTACTTGATTAATTGCTTACAAAAAAAAATGAAAAGGATAGAAATAGAAAGTTACAAAAAAGTTTTTAACTTTATCAAATGGTGGAATGTTTAATTGCAGCAAAAAAGGAATAATAAATAAATGACTGCTGTAGGAGGAAAGGGAACTGGCTTTAGTTCGTGTGATGTTATAAAAGACTAACAGGATGGAACTTGATACCAAGAACAAGGAAGACTACAAATTGAAACAATTTTCCATAGAAAACATGTTTGGTTTGAAACATTTTGAACAAAGAAACAATGAAAAAATGTATAATTACATTACTGCCCTCCAAAACTATTCAAAATTCTCTCTTAAATACTATCTTACTTTAATTGAAACTTTTAAATCAACAATTAGTATAATGGAATATTAGTTTAATATCATATTAAATATAAATATAAGCATGCTGAAAACGTGTGTTCTTGTGCATTTTGTTAACTGTCTAAAACCTGGTTATTTGTATTGTAACTTATAATAGCTGAGAGTATTTAAAAATGTGAATGCAAGTAAATATGCATTCAAATATGGTGATCCTGGATGACAAAACCAGTCACAAGTGTCAATATTATGAGATATGAGATTTATTCATCATCTAAATTAAGTTTTGCATTGATGCATGGTTTGTTAGACTAGAACAATATTTGAAAATCTGGAATCTGAGGGTGCAAAACATCAAAATGCTGAGAAAATCACCTTTAAAGTTGTCCAAATGAATTCTTAGCAATGCATATTACTAACCAGAAATATATTTACAATAGGAAATGTGCAAAATATCTTCATGGAACATGATCTTTACTTAATATCCTAATGATTTTTGGCAAAAAAAGAATAAGAAAAATGTATAATTTTGATCCATACAATGTATTTTTGGCTATTTCTACAAATATACTTGTGCTATTAATGAATATACTTAAGAATGAATGCTTAATTTAGCCCTTTATAATATTCGTTCCATGTATTATTTGGGGATTTTTGAGAAGTAGATCAACTGCAGATTTACGTATCTGTCGCTGTGTCAGCCTTCATCTCATTTCCATTCATTTCCCCAGGTTTCCATGGCAGCAGAGGAGAACGAGTGTCCCGGCTTGTCCCGGCAGAACTCTGAGCTTATGAGGTCATGGGAGCTGGAATCCATTCTGACCAATCGCACGCTGCGCTTCGTGCTGCGCTTAGAGCAGCAGTTCATCTGCCCGTCCTGCGGTGGGATCGTCCTGAACCCTCACCAGACAGGCTGCGGGCACATCTTCTGTGCTCAGTGCGTGAGGGCTTACATGTAAGCAAAGCCTATCAGTTAAATCAATTAAACAAGTCGTCGCATGCGTCTAAAACGATTTGCCGACGTCTGTTCTTCTTTTCAGTGAAAGTGGAAGAAGTTCGAAATGTCCCTTAGACAGCATTCCTATAAAACCAGATGAGGTGAGAATATTAACATGCATATTCATATACGCTTTATTTTCCTTTATAATTACTATTCCGATGCTTGCAGATTTTTCAAGATAACTGCTGTAAACGGGAACTGCTAAACTTAGAGATCTACTGCACCAACGCCCCAGACTGCCCACAGAGGGTCACCTTATGTAACCTTCAGGTAAAAGGCAAAACGTGAGCTAATATGCTGTCAGTTGCGTGGCTGAGAATAACAGTGCAGTACCTCTCTGTCTCAGGATCATCTTAAAGCTTGCCAGTACGAGCGAGTTAGGTGTCCAAATGTAGGGTGCAATGACACTGTGTTACGCAAAAACCTATCGGACCATCAGAGGAGTGCCTGCCCCTTCCGTACGGAGATGTGCCATCACTGCAGTCAGCTGTTTCTGGCGTCTCAGCTGCTGGTCAGAGCGCTTCCCTCTCTCTGTACTGAATACAGTCAATCTGAGATGTGCTTGCTTCTAATATTGCTAACTGTGACAGGTCCATCAGAAGACATCATGCCCTGAAATGGAAATCCTGTGTCCCAACAAGTGTCTTCAGACGATCAAAAGACACAAGGTCTGTGTTCTAATGAATAAGCATCTCTTTAGATAATTAGTAGTGCTGTGAATTGATTAATCGCGATTAATCGCATCCAAAATAAAAGTTTTTCTTTACATAATATATGCGTTTATGCTGTGTTTATT
>JAUCMS010000049.1:10456908-10468956 GCA_032357445.1 Enteromius radiatus | reverse complement strand
TGATGGACGCAGGTTAAGCCCGCCTCCCAGAAGGCGGATAGTAAGGCAGCTTGGCCAGACTAAGCTCGTATGAGCTTCATAGTCGCGGAAGCCAGGCTAGTGGTTGGCGTGATTTTGCTTAATTTTTTTTTTTTATCGTTTTTGGTGTAAATAGGTCTTCAGTGATTTTGAATCACAAACAAACAAAAAAAATGACCTTCAAATTCTGTCCGTCAAAGGGAAGCGAGCCGCTGACAAGCGTGTAGAGAATGACCCCAAGGCTCCAGACATCCACCTCTGGCCCGTCGTACTTCTTCCCCTGGAAGAGCTCGGGAGCCGCGTACGGAGGACTGCCACAGAACGTGTCCAGCTTACTCCCGATGGTGAACTCGTTACTGAAGCCAAAGTCCGCTATCTTGATATTCATGTCCGCGTCTAGCAGCAGGTTTTCAGCCTTACAGAGAGAGACGAACAAAGAAATGTAGCAAACGGTGCACGGTCATTACAAATCGATGAAACACAAATCGCTAAAGGTGAGCAGATCTATACAGCGGTGTGCGCGTCTCACCTTGAGATCCCTGTGGACTATTCTCTTCTGATGGCAATATTGCACTGCAGACACAATCTGTACTCACACACACAAAGTCCCATTAGCATGACAAATAATACATCGTTCTTTTGCTTATCTGCGAATAGAAGCTGAGAAAGTCTGCAAATCCAGCATGTGTTAGCCAGACATTTTAACATGTCTTTATGTCACTGCAGTTGAACGCGAGACAGACTGGGCTCTTATATTCTCTCTAATCACCCCCTGCAGTGAATGTTTTCCGGGGGTTTCATTTGCCATCGTTAGCAAAACACGACGGAAAATGGCCAATTAATTATCACAGCGCAGCAGGGGGATTAATTACACTCAAACTGATGTCTGTTTACAGTTGTCACACGAACAGCTGATCAGAGTGAAACTTGACAAACACTGTAGTGTAGTATCACCACTAGAGGGCCTGCTTGTGCTCTATACTCAACCGTATTCAAATTAATCGTTCATTAAAGGTAATAAAAGAGGAAGATGTCCCCGGTGTATTTACTGATCATTACATGACTATTATAATTCTTTCTGCAATATTGACCCACATATACGGAGCACAAAACCAGCCATAAGTAGCACGGGAATATTTGTAGCAATAGCCAACAATGCATTGTATAGGTCAAAATGATCCATTTACTTTTATGCCAAAAATCATTAGGATATTAAGAGATTGTGCTCCATGAAGATACTTTGTACTGAAAACATATCAAAATGTAATTTGTTTTCATTTTAATTTGGACAACTTTAAAAAAAGTTATTTTCTCAATATTTTTTATAGTTTAGGTGTTTGGCAGGGATGTTTGCATTATAATAAACATACTAATAAACAACCAATATATTACTAATAGACAAGCAACTAGTTAATAGTGAGAATCAGTCCATAAACTGAGGTGTTACCAAATCACTTATACCTTACATATTAATATTTTTTCTAATAGTAACTAATTCAAGTTTAATCTAGTTAATAACTATATATATATATATATATAAGTATGCAAAAATGTACAGAATACGTTTACAGACATTAGTCAAAGTTTTCGCATCCAGATATGTTTAACTAGATTATAAAACATCTGATATTCTGTTTTATAAACATGCCTTGTGATTTAATATTGTTAGAATTTATACTTTTATACTAATTGATACTAACACTTTATAATTGATAAAGATTAATCGTTTGTTTACACTGAAGTGAAGTGTATAAGAAAAGCTAATTATTTGCTGTTGTAAATACTATACTGGAATAAGGCATTAATATGCGATTTATAAGTACTAATAAACAGACAATATACTAGAAATATGTATGCTAATAAGCAGCTAGTTAAAAGTGAGAATTTGTCCTTAAAACAAAGCGTTACCCAGATACTAGGGATGTAATGGTATTGTAAATACCGTCGTACCACAATAGCACATTTTTTCGATACTACCGTGGTCACATGACTCGATAAAACAATAGGTCTTCTCAAAAAAGTGTGAATGGAGTGAACGGGAGGTAGCGGGAACTACAATTCCCATCAGCCCAGGCGTGCCCATCATTCTTTGCGGTCTGTTGTCGCTACAGATCAGTGTTGCCAGTTTAGAGACTTTGTCTCTATATTTAGCGACTATTCAGACCCCCTTGGCGACATTTTTCCCTAAAAGCGACTAGCGACAAATCTAGCGACTTCTTGGACAAACCTCAGCGAGTCTCCGGTACTGCCGCGCGAGCGCTAGCTTGTTTTCTCGGCGCGCGCGCACCTCTGTTCTGTTCAGCGAGCAGCTAAGAGGAGCAGGGCTTTCAGTTAAAATAGATATTATGTTAGTTTTACATTAGTTTCGTTTTTCCTGTAAATGATTCAATAAATACTGTACCGTGCCATTCATACCAAGGTATTACCGTACCGTGAAGTTTTGAAACCGTTACATCCCTACCAGATACCTAATAAAAAATTGTTTTGAAGTTTCATTTTACTTTTAAAAAGGTATTTCTGACTATACTTCTGTAATAGTCACAATGTCAGCTGGATAGTTGACATAAATCTCAGCAGATTTTCATTGATTCTGGTTCAGATGCATGTATAGTATGTGTCTCACCTGTCGAAACTTTGCTCTGGCCTCCTTTTCCTTCATCCTCCCATGAGCGACTAAGTAGTCAAACACTTCACCTGAGACATAAACAGACATTCAGAAATGTGCGTCATATCCTGTGCTATGTGTGATAATAAAAATCAGTTGCACCCTTTCATCGCACTCACCTCCACTTGCATACTCCATTATTAAATAAAGTGTCTTGTCTGTTTCAATGACTTCAAATAACTTAACTGGAAAAGAGAGAAACAGACACAGAGAGTGATTGAGATTCAAAACAATTAAGCACATTTATTCACAAGAGTAGGAAGCATAATATATATTTTTAGAACAATATGGAACTAAAACAGTATCAACATTTTTACATGAAATAACTTGCAATACCTGCGCATTTATGAATTGCGGTTTAAATTATATTTTGTGGATGTAAATATGGTTGCCTATCCGCAAATCATATTTTATAAAATACAATAATTTTTGCCACTATGCTAACCCCATACTACAATTCTCTCAGGAAGTCATCTATGACATGGAGAAACAACACACCAGGGATGCTTGTTAAAACACACGCAAGACGTCACACACTTCCTGTTTCTTTCCATTTCATCGTGTGCTTCACTGTATGCGAAGAGCTTCTGTAATTAAATTTACTCTGGCGGATGGACGCCAAAAACGTCTGACTACTTCCTGCATGCAGTCTTTAACATGCAGTGTGTTTGAAAAGATGAGAGGGGAAAAAAAATGGCAGGGATAGGTGGGTAATCACAGCTTTTAGTCTGATTAATCTCAAATCCAGCTCAGCCTCAGCCAATCAGAAGCCAGCAGTGACACGCGTGCAGCCCAAGGAAGGGTACGCCAGAAACAGCCAGTCATGCTAATCGATAGAGAAGTGAAAACAGAGTCTTGTGCTGTTCAGAGAGGCACAAAAGAGCTGAGCTGGTCAGACATTGGGCGTGCAGAGCTGATCACGCTGAAGCAGCCCGTCTGAACGACTCTCCTGTGATTCCCTTCCATTAGGAATATAAATAATCCCGTTAACGTCTCATAAAAACGGAGCGAGAGAAAAGAGAAGGAAAGTGCCGTGTCACGGATGTAACTGAGATGTGTATTAAAACAAGACATTGATTAAGGAAGACATCATTTCCAGTCAGCAGGTCTAAACAGCGGTTGTTATGAGGGTCAGTTTGGAGAATACTATATATAAAAAAATACTATATATATTTATTTATATATATATATATATATATATATATATATAATGTGAAATGTGTACATATAAACACACACACAGACATATATAAATTGATATATAAACGTATATTCACACATGCTTAAAATGCATTTATAGCATTATTTTAAATTTCATTTCATTTTATTTTATTTTAATTTCCCCTAATTTAATGCAGGCAAGAAAAAAGGGCATTTAAACTATTTCCCGCTCTATCTCAGCATTTCCCATGTGAATATAATTTATACCTTTTCAGCAAAGAGCTTATTTCATTGTATGAGTCGAATCATGACTTTCATTACATAACAGAATATCATACACAAACAAAACTGCAGAATATGATCTTTTACTTTAACATAAATGTTAGCATGATTTCTTACCTATATTAGGATGATTTAAGACCTTCATAATCCTGACTTCACGAAAGAGCTGTGGGGTTAAAAAAAAAAAAGAGAGAGAGACAAAAAACATAAAAAAGATGATCTTATATTTATCCTTTTGCTTTTACAAAAGTTATAAAACAGCATATTCTGACTCTGACTTGTGGCATTTTCATATTTGTCCAATACTTTGTGTAGATTCAGCAAAGAACAATAACTTATCATTGAAACATATTATTTTTAAGCAAAATAATTAAATAAAACCACTTTCAGCCAGGCACGGATTACCGACTACTCTACGTTCCCGCAAACGTTGTCCGAAGATTACGCTCAGGGGGCGACGCGAACGTTGAGGGAACGTTGTCTGAACATTGAGGGAACGTTGCCTGGAGGTTCCGCTCAGGGAGCGAAGCGAACGTTGAAGAAACGTTGCCCGGAGGTGCCGCTCAGGGGGCGACCAGGGCTGTACCAGGGGCCCACGCAAATGCTTTGCCCAGGGGCCCACTCGAGCCATAATCCGTCCCTGATTTCAGCAACTTATGTCTTGCGCCACCAGTTATGCAAAAAGCTGAAACGTGAACAATTCCGATCGATAAATGAACAATTCAGTGTACTGTGAATGTGACTGATTCACTGAATCAATCTAACGCACAAACGCACGTTCAGTGTGATTCATGAACTGATTCACAAGCCTCATAGTAAGAACCGGACAGCACTTTAGTTTCTCGAAGCAGAGCGGATAAGAGTTCTTCAATGTTTTCATGAAATAGTAAAAAGTGTAATATTAAAGTGCTTGAAATACCTGAAAAATTAACTCACAGTTAGGGGTGTGCGATATTGACAAAAAATAATATCTCAATATTTTCGGTGATTTAGTAATAACGATAATTAGACCAGTATCTTGGTATCTTAAGGGCTGCCGTGGACTCCTGAAGTTTTTTTTCTGAAGCACCAGTAGGTGGCAGTAAGTCACTGTAAATAAGTGAGTCATTGTAACTGAACTGAACCATTCATGATTCATTGCTCAGAGACAAAATAATGTTGTGGTTGTGTTTGAAATAATTTTTTGTTGTCAAATAGCGCCAAAACGGGAAAAATTGTCAAAACTCAAGTATCTTCTTGTTTATTGAACTGTACTTTAACAAAACAAAAATCACGGTATTAGCGCAGGTGATATATATTGCACACCCCTACTTATGGTTTGTTGCACCCACACTACAAAACAGCAAGAGTTTAGTTCTACAGTTGCATTCTGAAGGCTCCTACAGTAAGCACTTCTTGAGAGTTTTTGAAGCACTTAGTAGCAAGTAAATCAAATATTCATGAGCATATATACCACACATCTCTCCTGGATATATCTGTTTTCACATTTACCCAGCACTAAGTAGACTCTGATTGACGTGTAAAGCAACCAACCACAGTTAGTTTTTTCTAAGTGGGCGGGTCTTAGCCGAAGTCACCCACAGTCAGAAATCTGTCTCTGAGAGTCACTACTCCGTGTTCCTCCCCCAGTGCCTCTCTCAGACAGCCGCTCTTCTCAGGGCTCCTCACAGATCTTCTTTCTTTAGTCAAAACAACAGGAGGCCGTTTTCTGTGAATGAGTGCCGCATGAATGAGCGAGCACATCCAGCCCCGCAGACCAAACTGTGACACGTGACTGCAACGGGGCCGGGTGGGCAGATGTGATGTGACACAGAATCCACCTAAATACAGATTGCATGTGCTCAAATGAGGAAAAAACAGCAACAGAAAGGAAAATGGCAAGTAATAGACTGATTCTGTCAAATAGGTTACAAAACAGCTTGTACGTAAAACTACTAAAAATATGATACAAATAATAGATGACAAAACATATGGTTTCCAGTAGGAATATTTCTTTATTCAACAGTGTTTTTTTTGTTTTTTTACTTTTGAAAAAAGGAGGACAAATTGAATATTTTTATTTTGTTTATATTTTATAAGGCTTTATATACTTAAAATTATTAAAAGTTGGTTTGAAGTAAATGAAAAAATAGTAAAAATTCCTATAATTTTTCATGATTATTTTACTTACCTTTACAATATGTTGCTGATATTAAGTTTGAATAATACTATTAATAATTGACAAATGTTTTATAATACTGTATATGCAGTAGGGCTGGGTGATATGGCCAAAAAAAAAAAATTAAGGTTGATTTCAATAATTTTTATGGTAAGTATCAAATATTTATTTCTTTGAGTTTAAACAAATGTACGTAGAAATCAAGCCAAACCATGTAATATTGTAACACGTGATCGGATCGGGACGGATTGGGATTTCCGATCATGTGATCGGATGGGGACATCCCAAATAAAAATATTACTTTCTTGTCTCTTAGGAACGACGCACATTTGATAGTAGCTGGAATGCAGATTACCAAAATAAATAACATGTGTAAAAATTTAAGCTCATTTTGTAACTCATGTAACACTTTTTTTTTTTTTTATTAAACATTGGGCTTTTGTAGTAGCATACATTTAAATCATGGTAAACAGTTAAAACCACACATGCAGCACATCCTAGTACCATAGTAAAAATGTCACGTGACAGAGTAAACTAATGAATCTAATGAAGCTTGTGCCGCTGTTAAACTTTGAACCGAGCGGATAAACGGTCTGTGTGTCACGCTTCAAATAATTAGCACTGTTTTCGTTATAACAGACATATATCAAACTCCTCATTATATCGTAATTTAATATGAAACAATCTGTATCCTATTTGCACAAAACACCCACCACCGTGCCACATTGAGGGTGAAAGTGATGAACACTGAGGAGAGCAGAGCGGGAAAAAGCCCCATTAGCTCCATCAACCACGGCCGAGAAAGACCCAACAATACAGACTGACACGTCAATTTCTCTCACGACAAAGCTGTCCAAGAATGCCTTTGTTCTGTGATGTGCGTCTTCAGGAACAGGCCATTTTTAAAGGAACGTCACTCCAGAAAACACCTCCATACAGAGAGACTCTAAAATTACACTTCACATGAAAACATCTCTATAATTAAAGGATGTTTTTGAGAACGTTTTGTCACTTTCTATTTGTACTTAAAAGCAACGAAATGCAAAAATCTCTTTTTCTTTGGAGTAAGAACTATTAGATTTGTAGATATAAATTATCATTGAAGATTTTGATGTTTTAACTACATCAAATGTATCTCTCATTTGGACCTTATTTTTTTCAATTTTCACATGAACTGCAGCGTTGACTTACAGTATTCAAAAAACAATTTAATAAGGTTAATAGATAATATGCAATATTTATTCCCAAATTGCAACTGTGTTACTTGCAAAAGTCAACCAGTCGACAAATAAAAGCATATTTTTTTTATGCAAAGCTATTTAACGCATATTGCTAAGAAAAAACTAATCAGGATTTTAAACCGTTCACAAACATTTTAAATTATTATAATAAACTAATTTGCTTAATTTAATGCAAAACAATACATTTGTATTTTATTTTTATTTTTTTTATTTTATTTCATATTTTATTTATAAATATTTTATATTTTATTTTATTTGAGGCCTTTTGCACATCCTGTTCATGGAAAGTATGTCTTATTATTTTGCATAATAATAAGAAACAGTTTTTTGGGTTTTTTTTTTTTGTCATTTTTAAAAGTGACCACATTTTCAGAAGAACTGTAACATTATAATGATGGATAACTGTTGAATTAAAACTAGAGCCCGACCGATTTATCGGCAGGCCGATATTAGGTATTTTCCAAACTATCGGTATCGGCATTTATAATGGCCGATAAATAAAAATTACAAAAATAGAATAAAAACGGACGAAACACCCTTCAACCATGTCATGAGTGTTGGCGTTGTATAGTTTGTCCACCAGAGGGCCCCTGTTGGTAACACTGGTGTATAACGCGCCACACATCCTGTTAACCTGCTGATCCAGCCAGAGTCCAGCAGAGAGAAGCAGTTATCCTCGAGTGACATCATCGCTGAATTGCTTGAATAACAATTAAAAGAACATCCCCATCAGTTCTCTTAACTCGAATAATCATGACAACATTCGTGACTATCATGTCCAGTTTTGCTGCCGTTAAATAAGCCGAGGGTGAAGCGGAATTAGCTAGGAATTAAAACTCATAAATAACTACAAATAACTAACGTTAGGGAAATCTGGTCATGTTTCTGAAATAAAAAAATAAATAAACATTGGCCAATATATCGGAATATCGGATCAAATATTTGTATCGGCCTTCAAAATCCTTTATCGGTCGGCTCTACTTGAGACTTACTTATATAAAAAGTATAATTAAACTTTATTTGGAACATTAATATTCCACTTCAAATGTGTTTTAATGTCACTATTAATGAGGACCGTATGACCTTTGAATAATATCGTTCTGCTAAATATTACGATAGTTAAGTTGCAGTAGTTCCACATCAGTACAATAAAATATACTTCACTATATATTTAATTTGACTTTAAAGGTCCTTGCACATGAAGTCGGAAATTACGTTATTTGTCATCCTTTACTAAAATGCATGCTACGGATGAAAAATCCAGTCATAAAATGGGATTTGATGTGAATTTCTTTACGACCGACGAAAGTGGCAGCGAGTAAATTTCAAGTACATTTATTTTTTTTAATAGTGTGTGTAAGCCAAGATTTAAAAGGATTGTTTTAAGGTTCATACAAAAATGCATTAAATTCTTAACATTTTAAATCGATTACTGGCTGATATCAATGATTTATCTTTTAAGATTGCATATGCATTGTCGGAGATTGCAATTGATGCATCGAGAAAATAAGTGAATCTTTACACAACTACTGTAATCAAGCGTGAAATGGGATAGTAAGAAAATGCTGAATATGTTTTAAACAAATACTAATGAGTCAGTTTTTCTGTTTAACCCTGAAATGTGAATGTGGGTCTAAAATAGACTATGCATTCAATTACTTGTTGTGTTTTTCAGGCAAATACGGTCTTTTTCAAAACGTGGCTTTATTCACTTCCATCGTTCCTTCCAAGTTCCTCCACGCAACCTTGATATTTACTTTGTCTGAATGAGTCTAATTTACTTTTGTGGTAATCAGCATTACTTCACAAGTGTTGTTGAATGTGCTTAACTTGAACTGAACCCTGAATATATACACAGCTCAAACTCAAGAAGAAATAATGCTATGCAGGTTTCGGTTATTTACATGCAACACGGCCAATCCTTAATCACATCAAAGCGATTTAAACCTAATCTGACTTTGCAATCAGATTCATTTTTAAGAGAAACCAGAAACAACCTCCTAAACTCTGGGAAGAAAAGCCTCCAGTGCTCTCAGTGTGAGCGTGGGGTTTCCTGGTAACCCCCTTTAATCAAAGCTGTTTGCCAAGGATGTTCAGTTTGCATTTGCTGCGGTCCCAACCTGGCTGACATCCAGAGGTGAAGGCAAACAGTACGGATAGTAAGTCTGCTCAACCTCTGCAAATATTACACTCCAGATCTTTTATTTGAAAGAGGGCAAGAAGAAGAAGACAATAGAGGCCTGAGTGGGAAAAAACGAGCAACAAGTCGTGGGATCTGAGAGACTGCGACAAGCCACACTGGTTTCCTTTCATTAGCCGTCGTCTTTCTTACATTCGTCTTTTTGTGTTTGACGTACTGTTTACTGAGGGATATTAAATGTTAGCAAAGGCAAAACTCATTCATCAGAAGCTCGAGACAGTGAAGAAACAGTAAATAGCCTGAAAGAGGGAAGAGAATGTGGGATTTGTGTCCGTCACTGTGCTTCTTAAATTGTTACGCATTTCCAAAGCTACAGATTTCTTATTTTAATTAGCTTATGTTTTGTAAGAGCAGCAGCTTAGCATATTGCCAGCTGATTAGCATGCTAGCCTCAGTGTGTTCAGCGTGAACTCTACACCTCAGGCACGCATTAATATTTAAATAATTCTATAGACTGTCGTAAATAATTTCTTAGGTCACCACTTGCGCTACAACTAGACAAACGTCTAAGTCAAACGCATTTTGCGTGACCAGCCAGTGAACTGTAAGAAGTGGTTCATTGTGCCATTACAGCACAGCTGAAAAGCTTTCAAAGAAAAGCTCTCGAACTCACAAAAATGGGGCCAGTGCTGTAAAATGACCGTTTACCATGTTACCGTGTAGAACAATCATTCGGTGTAATTACTTCTTCAAGACTGGCAACATTTTTTAAAACCACAAGTAACAGACCTTTGTGAATTTTAGAATAGCATAACCTTCACTGCTAGCGCTACAAAACACTTCAGCTAACATTAAGAAACACATTACATGCATTTAAGGGTTAAGTAAGGTCATCCGCTCGCATGGAGTTTGTCATTAGTATGTTGCTAAGTTAAAAATAAATGCAAATAAACATGTAAAAAAAAAAAAAAACCTCAAATTTGGTCTTATCGTATCTGGCAACAACAGCAAAAAACTCCCTCAATTTACAAAAATATATTAACAATAAAATATTTAATAATTATATTATTATTAATGAAATAATAGGCCAGTATGCTTGAAGAGATGTTACTAAACACATTGTAAAAATGTCAAATTAAATATTTTAATACTTTAACGTAAATTTTAAATCATGTCTTGTTTGTGCACTTATTTTGCACATGTAAAATACTTGGCTATAACATTAGAATATTACATATAAAGTTAGTGTATTTCACATTTACTAACTTCATCATTACAAAAATAAATAAATAAATACACAACTATGCATTTCAATAGAAGTTACATTAAAGCATAATTTAGTTTAGATTAAATGCTTGAAAGACAAACTTTTTTCAAAGATAATAAAAGCATGAGATAATAATGAAATTACTGTATATAAAATGTACTTAAATCCAATATAAGTGGGGCAAAAAAGCACATCATTTTAAACTACAATACGCTTTCATTTAATTGCTGTTATGCTAAATGCAAAGTGTCTGAAAACATTACATTCAATCATTCACTTAAATACGTATTTTTAAAAGTTAGTTTTAATGGCTAAGCTAACAATTTGATACACTAATGAACACAACATAATAAATGATGCTGCTAAACAAATTTCGTGAGGAGCACGCGCAGGTAAGTAGTCGCCCGCTCTGCATCAATCATCTCATTAGATCGTTACCCTATCAGATAGCAAGCCATTCCCTATAAAGAGCTAGAAGTCCTTCCCTCAGTATCTCGATCTTAGCTTCCCGCCTCCTCCTCCCAGGGGGAGCACTCAGGGTTCGGATCGGGCCGTCGGCCCCTCTTTCTCTTCTTCCCGAGCCCGCTAGGGTTGATAACCCTAGGGCTCGGCAGCCCGCTGAACCCTGAGTCTTCTCTTCGGGCAGCACGCCAAACTCGCTATGTTTGTTAATTACCAGTAAGTTCGAACTCGTGAAACATAGCACGCAAAAATATTGCACTAAACAGTCAATTAATATTTAGCAATACACAAATGTACTGTATAGCGATGGCACGGTTCATGGAATAAAACTGAACCTTTCGGTTGGCTTGTCTCGGTTCGGAGCATGCATGCGTTGCACGGTTCGACGGTTCATGACATGCGCAGTGTAGCCTCGTGCCCCGTATGTGACATCAGTGTGATTCCCTTTCGCGCAAAAAGAATTGAGTTGTCTACGGTGTGGAGTGAGTGCTGCAGGTCACAATACTGTACGTGTAGAATTGGCAAGTGGGATGGTACGTCCACGTTGGATGCTTGAACATTGGATGGTACGTTGGATGCTTGAACATTTTGAGTTTACTCGCTTCATTCGCGCCGCAGGATGTCTAATCGCGTCTTTGCTTTGACATAACATGT
>JAUCMS010000049.1:10398274-10416017 GCA_032357445.1 Enteromius radiatus | reverse complement strand
ATATTTTAAACTAATCGGTTAACCGGTTTCAACCGGCTAATGAGGCTCGGTGGTCGGTCAAGAAATTTTTTAGTTTTTGCCATCCCTAATCTTACATGTGAATTTTAAAATCTTTTGAATTCAAATCTTAATTTAAAAAAAAGAATGATTTGGCCGACAATTTGTTCATTAAATATATATAAGTGTGCCAAGCTATCTATTACAGTGAAGAACTGTCCAGAATTAGTTCTAATGAGGGTGTCTTCATTATGATGTCAGAACAGTGAAAGCGTCTGGAGGGCGAAAACCGTGACACAGTTTGCATTGTGCTCCATTTCAGTGTTCACTGCTATTCACCAAGAGGTCTGAAAGGTCAAACTGAGCCTCCACACTTGTGGAAACCCAACACCTTACATCATTAGCAGGGCCAATGGCTTCACATGCAGAAGAAAAGCACGGCTTCTCTGTGTTTATATGAGCATTGATGGGTGGCGAGGTTCAGTGGAGTCCTGAAAATAACAAACGCCACGTTTATAGGCGCGATGTACACAACAGCCTGTTTTCAGATTGGGATCGAATTTACCTTTGGCTTCTGCTGACACAAGTATTATAACTATAACTATTGTATTATTACCCTAAAATTGGAAATATCAACTTTCAAGGAATAGTCAATTCAAAACTACATAATACAGTAGTTCATGGTTTCGTATTATTTTTTTGGAGGGAAAAAAGTAGTAGTGAGGTGACCAATAAAACAAAAAGAGAAAACTTTTTCAATAACTTAAGTGTGCAGACATTGCAATTATTATAAAGTTCACATCTGTAAAGCACAATAGTTTTTTTTTTTTTTTGTATGGTTGAACAGGATCATCAAAGGTCAGCAGCATCCATTGGTTAATAAAATGTAACTCTTAAAGGTGCAGACGCTAAAAAATACCCCAGACTTTTACACTTTTAGGGCCGGTTTCCTGGATAGGAATTAGATTAAGCCAGGACTGGACCTTTGCTAATTTAGGACATTTAAGAATATTTAGAAACATGTCTTACAAAAATGCATTATCTGTGAGCATTTTAAGACCAACCAATGGCAATGATGTATTTTAAGATATCTCAGTGCAAGCCTTTTCCAGTTTCGACAGCTCTTAACATTTATTTTAATCTAGGACTAGTCTTAAACCCTGTTCGGGAAACCGGCCCTTAGTGTCAGAAAAAAAAAATAATCCTTGACTAGCATTATAAACCAACAAATCAGTAACATTTTTTAAGTCTTCATGAATAAATCAGATGCACCAAGAAAAGAAGAAAAAGCATGTGTGTTCAATTCAAGTCCAAATTCACGACTAAGCATTCGTTCAGGGCATGCGGTCCCGTCCTGGGGGTCAGACCACAAACGCAGTCTCTACGGGACGCCCCACAGCCTCCTGTGACCCTCCACGTGTTTACAGTACGAGACGGAGAATGTGATGCAATTAGCCATACTCTTGACATTACAGGAACATGAGCGTTTCACACACTTGCAGTGTTGCCCTCAAACTCTAAACAACAGGAGCATCTGATGAGTGTTTCAGTAGACACCACGGAGCCCTAATACAAACAGACCTCCTTTAACACGGGAGACACAATACAGCAAACAGCGTACGTGCCAACAGTGAAATAAACCAAAAATCCAGAGCTTTTGTTTGGGACGAGACTAAACGTTTTCTCTTTGGAATGTCAAAGGAAACATGAACTTCTGGATTAAACATGAACTAAATGAGGCCGAAGTCCTATTTATTAATGATTCGAAGATCTGCTCTTGTGCATCAGAGGGGAGAAAGCAGCGCACCGTACCATCTGAGGAACACGCACACATTTTTCTCATTAAATATCATCTGGGCGGCATTGTGGCGAAGGAGGGGAATGCTAAATACAGAACCGGGGGGGAGGGCCAGGCAATGTAACGTAAAGCACATGCACTTCTTGTAATCACACTCATTCTCCTATCAAAGCTAACAAGAACCACTCGCTCTCCGAAGAGCTCGCCAGAACTCGACATTCAAACCCCTCAGTTTAACTTCTGGCCGAAAACTTGCAGGCGTTTCAAACAAACAAACCAGGGCTGGACTTGTATATTTGTTTTTAATAACAAATATATATTTTTAGCAGCTATAAAGCCTCTTTTACACCAAAAGTGATATTTATAAGCCTCGGGGCTAAAGGAAGTGCCCCTGATTTTCCTCAAAACGGCACAAGAAAAGTACCTTGCGTTACTTATTTGAAAAAGATATTTAGATGCTTGGAAAGGTACCCGATTATGTAACTTGTAATGCATGTAATCAAATTAGTTTACTATAATTTCGAGATTTACTAGTACCATTATTAAAATCTAAATTTGTGACTGGGAACATGATAATATGACATGATATATTAATTTGTGGGAACGTCATATCACACCGTTAATGAGCTTACATGAACCTAATGAGTGTTTATATCAACTAATGTTAACAAAAATGAATGAAAACTGTAACAAATGTATTTTTTCATTGCTAGTTAATGTTGAAAAAGACATTAATGTTAGCTATTATAGGATTTTAATGTAAAGTGTTAACGCATTACCACATTAAAATGTATTTATTGTCATTAAACTGCAAAAACAGGCAAGAATTTTCTATTTATATATTTTTTGCCATGAAATATATAGAACACTAGCAATGAATATGTTGCAGCTCAGGAAAACCAAGGATTTATAACTTTAAGGGATTACGTTTACAGTTTACGGAAACTTTCACATATGCCGTACGCATCACGAGCAGATAATTGCATTTGGTAAAGCAAATTTCCCTGTAGATGGAATTACGGTTTTGAAGAACAGCTTGTGAAAATCTTTAGCAGACCATTGGAGAATCCTGGCTAAGCCTTGGCAAAACCCGCGACTCCAATGGTTTACAGTAGAGCAGACAGCTGCTTCTGCTACGTGATTGGGTTTCGGGGTGAACGCATGGAGATTACGTTACACTTTACAGCAAGTAAAGAAGGAATTAGTTTGCAAAAAAAAAACACATAATTGTGGCATCTGTAATTGTAAATGAGATTTCAAAATCTATTAATGACCCAGCCCTATGCATTAAACAGTCAAAGTTATGCAATATGTGCAACGACACCACAAAAAAAAAAGATTATTGCGACTTTTTCTGCAATTCTGACTACTTTTCTTCGAATTGCGTGATGCAATCTCGCAATTCTGACTTACTTTCTCGCAACTGAGAGATATAAAGTCAGAATTGTGAATTAAAAAGTCGCAATTAAATAAAAAAGTGAAAATTCTCAATTATAAGTTATAAAGTCAGAACTGCGACTTTAAATCTCGGAATTCTGACATTATAACTAACAATTGTGTGATATGAGGTCGCAATTCTGACCTTTGTCCGGAATTCTGTGATACAAACTCGCAATTGCAAGTTATAAGGTCCAATTTTGAGTGAAAAAAAAAACACTGCTTTGTTCTTAGAATTGCAACTTTATATTTCACAATTCTGACTTTACATCTCGCAATTCTGTTTTGATTTCTCACAATTCTGACTTTGTATCTCCCAATTGCAAGAAAATAAGTCAGAATTGTGAGTATGGCTGGGCGATTTGGCCTAAAATCAAAATCTCGATTAATTGAACATTTTAACTCGATTACGATTAATGAACGATTATTTTATTTGTTGTTTTCCCCTCATAGTTCACTCAAATTTTGTACTGTAAACCGGCTTCGCTATATCCTTTGCGATGTACAGAGGCTGGAATCGCCTGGCAGAAGCCCCTCCCATGACGCAAATTTGCGTTTGCTGTGAAGCGAATTCACGTGCGAATGAAGCGAATAAATTAAAAATTTCCAAGTCGCGTCTGGTGTGAACATAGGGTAACGTAATGGAGCAGGGTCATGTGACTCCACACACAGTAGTTTTTCTAAAGGGAAAAATTTGATCGATTATAGGGTCTGAATGTCGATTTCGATTACTTTCCGATTAATTGCCCAGCCCTAATTGTGAGATATGAACACGCAATTTAAAAAAATGTGTTCTCAGCAATTCTGACTTTATATCTCACAATTGCGAGAAAATAAGTCAGAATTGCCTGTTTGTATCACGCAATTCAGAAAAATAGTCTGAGATAAATAGTCACAATAAGCTTTTTTAATCAGTGGTGGATACAGGCTTCCATGTAGGGACATTTACATCAAGAAAAATTCAAACATGCTAATTACAAGCTACACAATTAACTACAAAGAAACAGCAAGTAACACACTGAATTAAACAATACATTTTAAAGTAGAAAGACTGAATTATTTTTAAAGTGTCAATGCACTTACTGACCATTTTCATTTGTTTTCACGAACTGAAACTCTTTTAAGTCTAAAATGGTTCAGCTTCCCCGCTTTACCAAGCGTTTTTACCCTTTAAACCGAGCTATAATCTCGCGGACATACGAGCACGGCATTATCATAAAAGCCAGCTGGGTTCATGTTTCTGAAATCGGCTCCAAGATAAACGGGGTCTCCGTTTTTTTTTTTAACGTCAAGACCTCTGCGATTCATCACTGCCGTTCAGAGTGGCAGCCGGCAGCGGAGAGGGCGACTTTAAGGCATCTCAGAGGCTGTCGTTACAGGAGTTAATTAAGAAAGAGATCAAACAGGCACGCTGTCAGCTGCCCCTCCCCTTGATTCAATGTGGCCGGACGCCAAACGCCGCGAATACTGAGAAGTTTAATCAGACTCGAACCAGTTGAGACATGCTTGACACGGCCTCCGCTGAGTTTATTCAAGGTGATGCAGGGAGCACTTCTGTCCAAAAATGGAAATATTTCATATTAATATTATTCTTTAAATGTGGAAATGATTGCACATGCTTTAACGGCGAACTAATTATAACTCCTTGTGTTTCTTCTGCCCCCCGCCCCCTCACAGTAACTTGCAAACAAAGGACAATGAGCAACATCACAAAAGGCACCTCTTAAACGAGTGTTAACTTCCTGTGATCTCAACAATAGTGGCATTTCACATTCAAAGCATGCCTTGAGATGCTATATTGCGACTGTCTAACAGGCAGCGCTGTGTCTTAAGAGCGTCCGAAAAACAGCTGTTGTGTCCATCAACACGTCTCCTGTGGAGCTCAGCACTTCTCTTTTACTCAATCAAACAAAATAGCTCTCCAGAATCAAAACACAATTCGATAAGTGACAACAGGTGGCTGTAACACAACTGAGCAACGACATTCATCTTGGCCTAAAGTGGACTTCAAGAAAATAACAAGAATCGTTCTTGGTTGCATCCCATAAAAACTGTCAAGCTCCCAAAAATAGGAATAATTTGGCAGGAAGTGAAACATTTTTAATACAAATTTAATTTGTATGCATTGTGTATAACTGCAATTAATTTTTAATCACTTGTTTAATGTTCCATTTTATTTAAATTAGAAATTTAGGCTAATTTATACTGATTTTAATAGTCCTTAAAATAAGTATAATACATTTTTTTTGTTGAAATATGGCCAAGACATGTTTATTGTGAGCTCCACTGATCATTTTATTAGTTGACTCTTTAAAATACTAAATTTATAGCAAATGGAAACAAAGTACAAACAAAGTTACTTCGAAATGCCTTAAATATAAAAAGACATATTGGTAAAAGTCTAAAGGATTGAGCCAATTCTGAATATTTTCCAAATAAAGATGCATGTTTGATTCTGACTAAAACATAAAATGACAACACTAGATTTCAAGTCTTCTCATTCATAATTTATGAGGCATTGTTTTCCTTTTTCTCTTGTTGGAGTGACACTTAAAAAGACCATGAAGTAAACGATTATGATAATATGATCACGACTACAAAACAAATGTAAAATATGTTAGCGGGAAAAATAGATTTGAGTAGCTACAACACAGCAACTGAGATATAGCTCAAACATAACTGAATAAACAAACAGTCCTGATGGTTACAGAGTCGCACCTTTACGTTGCATAGTGGGGGATATTTCTTCCCAGACCGTCTGCGATTAGCATATGAAAGACAGGAGATGGATCCCCTTCGTCCCTGAGATCAAGCAGTGCCCTCAAGTACCTGTGAAATGTCTCTACCCTCCACCCTTTTATCTTTAAAGTCTTCATGCAAATCTTCAACGGGCCCCGAGGCTGGCCCTCCCTCCAACAATGACCGAAGCTATCTCTATCAGTCAAAAAGTGCTAAAGTTTCCAATCGGAATTTCTGTTCCACTCTTAAAAAAAACAAAGGTTCTTTATTGGAATCTACGGTTCCATGAAGAACCTTTAACAACCAAAAGGTTCTTTATAGTGGGAAAAAAGATGATTTAGATGATTAAAATGTTCTTCACAAAGAAGAAGGAGGGAAAAAAGGTTGTTTTAAGAACTCATTCCTTGAGTAAGCATCAACCCCTATAAGTAACTTTTAGTTTTAAGAGCGTTTGATCAATGGAACTTTTCCAAAATCACCCAAAAACAAACAGTAGACCTTTTAAAAAGAACAGTTAAGAGCTGAACTAATAGTTCCCAATAAAATAAACATCCTTGTAGTTGGATATCAAAAAGACATTAAAGAAATCCTTCAGGCTTTTGAGAGCAAGTAGCAAGCCTTCCATGTACAAATGAACAACAAATCCAGCAGGATCTAGAAACTCCAATACAAATCCCAAAAACGTGTAATCGCATACTCTCTTTTTTTTCTTTACGAAACACTCCTGTGGTCACATCTCATGGGTTCAATTAATCAGGAGACGCAAACAAAAAACTCTTTCAGCTTATGGGTCACTCCACAGAATATCATGTACCACTTTTAACGGTCCTCAAAAGAGAAGTCTGAGGTCTAACATCTCGCACCTCCCCAAAACTCCCTCAAGATAAAATCCATGCATCTTTCATTAAAGGCCACACAGATGTGATAGTTCACCCCTGGAGGAGGTTTCCAAGTCAAGTAAAACTAAACATTTCAGATGATGATGATGATCTTAGATATACACGTAACCTCTTTTAAGTTTCTTAGCATATCTCTGTTTTTCTTTGGCTGGAATTTCAATTACTTCTACATGCTGCGGATATTTGAATAAACTTGTACTTGACTTGACCGAAGCACAGTCTAATTAATATTCAAGGAGTCCAAGTTGATGCAATTGATATTCAACTCGTGTTTTACCTTAAATGATAGACGTGCCTCGTGAACTTCACTTGGCCGCCTACAAATATGCACTGCAATCTAGTATAGATAAAAAAAAAGCAGACGTTTCTCCTTTCTTGGTTTCCTTTTACAGACTATTATGCCAGCGTTGTTTTACAGGCCTCCTCAGCCCTTACTGTACTGGAGTTTCTCCCTAAAGGAGGGTGTGTGGATTCATTCATATAAAAACACCTTTAGTATCCTTTAGTTCAGTGGTAACACGCTTTAATTTGCTAGTAACACGGTGACTGGAAAGTCACTTCGAACTGCAATAAATCCAGATTAACTCCAGATTCGAGTCACAGCGCAACTAAACTTCGCGTTGGCTGATCCATGTCTAAAATGAATTATGCATTCGGAAAATAAGTTGAACGTGAAGTTTCCGAGCCACGCACCGTGTAACAAACACGCAGGGATGCGTTCTTACCTTCAGCGATCAAAGTAAACGCTAGGAAAACACTCTCGGCGTTTGTAAGTTTGCGCTCGTGCCTTCTCGTCCATAAACCCATGGCTGAAGTCGATAAAAGCGACGGGTATAAATTAAAGTCTCAAAAAAAGTCACTGTATGTTCAGATACCGGGTTGTCGTGTATAAACGTTAAAATCCAGCTTCTTGATTCCTCGAAGCGAGTTTTTCAGGAGGGCACGCTCGTTAGTGTGGAGCCGTGGGTTTGGCTGGATGTGTCAGGCGCTCCATGCTGCTGAATCCAGGAGAAATCTCCTCGAAATGGAGACAAAGAGCCCCTCTGAGCGTGTGTTTGAGGCAGTGCTGGGGGTTCGTGTGAGCGCAGGAGTCGTGTTTCTCTCTCCGGTGGGAGTGTTTGGGTGGGTGGGCACTACCAGGCTGCAGGAAGGTAAGTGGAGACCAGTGACACCAGCCATTTACAACTTACACTCACTCCGTTCAAATGACCGAATGCATTGGTATTATACTCAGCAGCATTTAAACTAGTTGCGTAAGTAATTTGTTTAAAAGAACTGGTTTCAAAAACATTAGTTTTTCACCACGACTGCCCTCTATTGGCCAGATACATTGGTTTGCTGGCATCAGTGGCATTGCATTTCTAGTGCAAATTAATCGCATCCAAAATAAAGGTGTTGTTTATAAAGTATATTTACATATTTTAAATATTTATAAAAATATTTATGCATATGCATAAATAATATATTTATACTGTAATACCAAATATATACTGTATGTGTGTGTATTTATACTTAATACATTAACACAGTACACTTTACTTTATAAACCACCTGGCTAATGAAAATGTGTCTCAAAGTGATATCATACAGAGCCACAAAAATAAATAATAATAAATAAATAAAATAGGATTTGTTTATTTTTTTGCATGCTTACACATTTATGAAATTTCTGGTTTTATATCACTTATTTATCAGAATATATAAACTTTTGATAAGTGACTTAAAATAACAAAAAATACACATTTAAATTGCACAAAAAGAGGACACCAAAGATGCCTAGCTGTACACGTATCAGGTAAATTAAGTTATTTGCCGTTGTTTAATTATAATATTCATAATTTAATAAATTAATTATTGTTCATTTACAATACACTTTGTTAGTAGCTTTTGCATGTGGTTGTTGATCAGTTAGCACACATTTAAGAATAATATCTAAAAATGAGAAAATACTAATAATTTACTAATTAATCCAAAATGCGGTAAAAAAGGTTATGATGTAGTGACAATTTTGCGGTGTTAATGATGTCATCACAGTTCACGCCATTACATCACATCATTTAGCAAATTTTAGCAACAAATCAACCACCTCTTTAGCAAATTCCCCTGGGCACTATATTTCCATTGTAGTTTATGCATATCTTTTTATTACTGGATAAAAATTATACCCTGCTCAAAGGTTTTTAGAATTTATGTGCATCTTGGTGTTCCTGTGCAGAATTTTATTAAATGTGATATTCCAAAATGTGCATAAAAAATAGGTGGATGGAAACGTAATGGCTACACATCAACAGTTTGGTTTCTGAGTGGACCGTTCCTTCAAATATTTCTTTAGTTTTAAGCATTTCCAATACACCTGGTGATTTTAAAATTGCGATTTCCAAGTTGTAATTAAAAGTCTTCCTTCATTGAGCCACGTTTCTGTCTTTCTGGAAACGTCTGTGCACAAACCGGTGCAATTGTTTAAAGTTGAGATGAAACTGAAGCAGCAACAGATCTCCTCTTCCATATCATGCCGTGCATCCAAGTGGAAAAGTGGGTGTGTTCTATATCCATTGGTTGTTGACTGTCCCAAATAACACCCTAAGCTTATGCGGTCTTCCTCTGAGCGCACACGTTTGTGACGTAATGCCACTTTTGATTAAAGCATTAAAGGCTGTGTCCAAAACTTAGGCAGCTGACTTGAATTTCAAGCAATCTTTACCTCACAAAACAGAACGATGGGACGAGCTGATGACCAGCTTTTTTTCCATCATGGCTTTCCTGGTCCTAGTGTGATAAACAAGTAACCTAAAATAACCTAAACAGCTGTTTTTTGTGCTGGGACTTTTTTTTTTTAGGCAGAGCGCTGAGGGAGTTAGTTTGCTGGATCATTATGGGAGAGAGAATAAACTAAGTTAGCACTTTTGGTGTCACCTTTGGGATTGTGTGGAGATTGAAAACAGGCGCTCCCGGTTCTGCAGCTTCACCCATGGGAGTGTTTGTCAAATGTGGTTGCCAAGGCTGATCGTGCTAATTTAGATGGCTTACCATAGATTCTAGTGTAGGGTACCCTGAATTAATGGAGCCCTATTGTTCTAACAGCTCACCTGCTCACTATTGCACCAGTCAAGCTGACAATCATCTACTTCCTGATCCTTGACAAGAGAAAGCTTATTTTAGACTCAGTTGTAAAAAAATGTACAATTTTCAGAATTTACTCAACTGCAACTAGAGCTGGGCAATTAATATTTTCTTTTACCGAAAGCTTATATTAAATATATTACATTAACATAGTTTGACCGCTCTAAAAGTACATAAAGCTAAGAAAAAAGCCCACTATTAAACAGGGTGGGATATAATTGAGTTATTTCATTTGCAACTGCCTGCCTGCTCCTCAGGCCTGTCCCAAGTGGCATCAGGATAACAGGATAATTGGTTAATGTCTCACCACACCCAGATGTCCTCTAATCTAGTAATAAACCATTGTCAGAGTAGCACCACAGTTGGATCGTACTGTTGTTTAACAAGTCTTTCTGATGAAACACCTTTCCAATAAAAACCAAAACATTTTTGACAAAAACTCATAAAATAGTTGTGAAATTTGAGATTTGTAATTGATTGCATGATGTGTGTGACGTATCAGAATTCACATCCCTTCTGGGGTACTTCTTTTAAATAAGCGATCGATCCTGGATCAACATCACTGTCCGTACATATACTTATCCTAGCCATATCCCAAAATTATTCCTAAAAACAGAGTGTAGAAGCACTTAACCCTGATCACAAGCCTAAAACAGACATTTCCTGAAAATTATCCCTCAAATCTGATTGGTTGATTGGAATGATGATCCAGGAACATCTTGTACTTGGCGAAATCACGCTCAACGTGTTGGTGTTGTTATAAGACCTACAGCATTCACAAATCATCTTCTCCCATGATCTCATGGTATAGTAAAGTGTCCAAAATAGCAAAGTGCACTATATGTAATATCCTGTATCTGTTTTCTTGATTTGATCTATTAGCCGATTATCCCATATGAAAATTTACCATTTACTACAAAAAAAACAAAACAAAACCCTGTAATATTTATACTATGGTAACCACAAATGAACCATGATTTTGCTACACTAACCATAGTTTTATTTGTAATTTATGTTATGCAAATGGTAAAAACATATGACCATAGTTAATTTTTATTAAGGGATCGTGCCTTAGACCAGTTATTAAACATAATCATTTATAAACTGGATGATCATGTAAGCAACCACTGTTTATATATTCGTATTAACCTTTTCCAATGTCTATTTTACCCTTCTTACCTGACATCCCGTGGAGATTGAAGTTCAATGAAGAACTGATTGATTTCAATGAGGACACAAAGAGCTGCGGCACTTATGAGTTTAGTTTCTGCAACAAACTTTTTTCCGGAGTTCCTAGACAATTTTAAGTCAAAAAATGTGAGTTGGACATAACATTTAGCGTGTCTGTTTAATGCTAATGCTAACGTCTGAGGCTGCTGCTCAAGCTCAACAGCGCCCCGCATTTGTTCACAGTGTAAATCTGTGGTGAAAAATGGAATTGCTGCCCGCCAAAATTGAGAGTCCTGTAGCAAAGTAACGTAGAATATCAGATTAAATATAAACTATTTTATTTTACAATTCGGACTTTCATGATCCACAACAACAAACAAACTAACAGCATTTAATTAAAACCTTCTTTAAAATTTGTATACATTTATTAAACGTTTTCATTTCTTTGCAAAGCATGTTAAGCTATTGTTTACATGCCACGTGTTTTTTTAAATAAAGTTTATTAGTATTATTACAGACTTGAGGGTGAGTGTGCAAGTTTAAAAATACTTTGACAAGGCAAACATCAATTAAAAGTACAACCTAAGCCAACAATTTCACAAAAGCGAGAAATCCAATGTCAAAACAATGCTGTAAAGAGTTGCGGTGATGTTTTACATACTTTGAACAATATTACATAAAAACACAACAACAAAAAACACACTGATAAGTAAATGCAGTTACATCATTGAGACCAGTGCTCAGATACAATACTGCTGCAAAGGGATATTTTTCCAGGTGGTCCCATTCATTTGGAGAAAAGCTGTTTTTAGATATACTAGACTTGTAGACTCCATCTTAAGAAAGGATTTCAACAAGCATACCCGTAAAAAACCATACTACTGCCATATTTGTGACAAATTACAATGGAATACACTACTAATATCTAATAATTTAATTGGCCCATGAGATAAAAATGTAGAAGATTCTGAGTTTTAGAGATAGAAAAGCTCTTGCTGATGATTGTCTGATAAATGGTTTGATAGTCTGTTACACAAAGTACAAAAATATTTTACTTTACAACAGTTTTCCAACACAAAATTGACTACTAACTTAAAAACTAAATATATAAGTAATGAATTTTAATACCAGCTGCAAATCTCAAAGCAGAACCTGTTTCTCTATCAATATATAAAGCAAATAACGAACTAAAAATGCCAACAGTGAAAGATTTACTGTTCACAGTTGTGAATATCATAATATCCGAGTCTTAGCCGACACCATGTTAGGGCACGATGGAAAACCTAGCAAAAACTATTTTCTGCTCTAAAACTGAATTCAAGTAGTGTATAATATTTAAATCAAGCAGAAAGCACAGGAAGCATAATGAATCTTCCTCATACTACTATCAGAGTTAAAAAATAATGCCAGGTCACCCACTGATATCTCTTCCACCTGTTGACCCTGAAATCAACAGCAGGCTATATACAGTGTTAGTGTGTATTCTCTATCAACTGTGTAATAAGACGCTATTTCTTTACTCACTGATTAAAAACAAATGTGTTTTGCATTGCACTCACAACAATACAAAAGGATAAATGGGTTTTGATTGTGACAAGCTCCGCCCCTTCATTTCCCCTCCCCTACATTTAGCTACTCGAGCTGCGAAATGTTCACGCGCGACGGCGAATGAACCAGATCTCATTTCTGCGCTGGGGCACGCCAGGATTCTCATACACAGCTACCATGTAGCGGTCTTGGAGAACATCCTCAGAGCTGCCAAGAAGCTCCCAAAGGTTGCTGATCTGACGAGAGATGGTCTCCTCCGTTGTGGTGCCATAAAACACTCTAGAATAGAAGAAAAGTGCAACTATAATCATTCTAGAACAGGTTATAAGATTAAGCCTCCAAGGGTCTGGTTTGGAAGGGTGGTCGTGTACCTGGTTATGACCTGGATCGCGTCCCTGTGAACGATTGTGATATCAGGATCAGATGGTTCAGGTGGTCTGGCCTGGAACTCAGCAGGCAGGTAATACGCCGTCAACACGTCCTTCATGAAGTTAGTGCCATCGTCTGCCATCGTGATCTCATTCACAACAGGTACGGACATGCCAAGGTACCGTCCTGGAGACATAGGGCATAAACTGAGCCTTCACACTGAATCTGCATTTTAAGTAGATTCAAATCTCTAATATCTATCTCTCAAATATTAAAATTGACAATTTTTAGAGTTCATTCTACCGGATTTTGATTCAAAAGCTTCATGTGTGGTGATATTAGCACAACTTTTGTCTGAATCTGGACTCAAAGTGGATTCAAATCTGTTTTTGGTCCACTTTAGCCCATTTATTTAAATTGACAATTTTTGGTGTTCAGTGCACTTGATTTTGATTTAACCAACTGTACAACTTAAGGTGTGGGGATGTTAGCAAAATGACTGTGTCAATCTGGTCTCAAAGTGGTTTCAAATCTGTTTTTGGTCTACATCTGTCAAAAACTTTTTTTTAGCCTGTTTACTTTAATTCACATTTTTTTGGAGTTAACTAGCCTAACTCTACAGCCTTAATCCCCGTTCACACTAGCAGCGACTTCTGTGAGGCTGGCGATGAGGTCGTTAGTGGGCGTTATCATTACTGGTTTCTTAGTACTAAATACAAACCAAATCAGGTTTCTTGCCACTAAATACAAACATTTTGGAGGCAAAAGACTGAATATAATATAAATATACACGGAGTCCATACATAGAAACAAAAATGAATGAGAAACAAAGAGTACTTTGTCCCACTGCGTGCGTTTATCTATGCAAAAAACGCAAACTCCGTCATCACTGCTGGAGCTGAAAGGAGAATGATCACATGAGCACTATAGTCTTCTTTTCTATTGGCTGTCGCTCCCGAAAGTCCCTCTTCATTTGCATAAAGTTGAGAGATTCTGAACTTTGTCGCAAATCGCTAGACACGCCCACATCCGGTCGCTGACGGCTGCTGTCGCTGGAAATCGCCAGCTCTCCATTGAAATGAATAGGATCGCGTCGCTTTTTGTCGCTGCGTGTAGTGTGAACGGGGCATTATGGTGTGATTATGGTGAAACAGCACAGGCTAAAAAGGTCCATTGTTTTGTAGTCACAAAACACTTTTGCATTACAAAAGTAATATAACGCATTACTTTCCATAAAAAGTAACTAAGTAATGTAATTAGTTGCTTTTTTAGGGAGTAAAGCAATATTGTAATGCATTACTTTTAAAAGTAACTTTCCCCAACACTGGTCAACAGTGTAGCAATGTATGAAGCACAGCTCAAACAGACGTCACTTTCAAATAAAACATTTCTATTGGTCAACGTGACAAATCTGTGTGATCAACTTGAACCCACTGCAAAATCTGCATGCAGAAATCCTTTGCCCTCATGCAAAATCCAAACAAACGTAAACGTGATAGCACCTTTACTGTGAAATTTATTATCATAAGAAAAACCTATCTATTTACCGCACATGAGACTCATTTCGTCATATACTAGGAACCAGTTGCATAAACACATCTATTATGTTAAGACTGTGTCTTAAGAACTAGTTTGACCAACTAGTAGTCAGCCAAGAGGTAATCAGTCTTACTTTTTAAATTTGACCAGTCTACATTATACACTGATTTCCGATAATGCAAATAGCTTTGGTTTATTTCTCAAACATCTGTTCGATGACTACAACAGTTTTATGGGCAGCAACAAATGCAAGTGTAGACTACAGCTATCACTGTAATCATGATATTTACAAGAGTGAACTGTAAGATTATGACCAAATTTAAACAATTTAGTTTTCGTTACAATGAAAGGCAAGACTTTAAATAGTTTGATGGCTAAAAGTTTACCTGCTGAATTGTCCTTGCAGATGAAGCGCATGAGTTTCATAAAAGCATTGGAGATGCTCTGCTCATAAAGCGTGTCTGCTTTACTGACACATGCCCATTTTCCTGGAGGATACATTCTTTCCTCGTACAAGACCTCGCCAAGCTACACAAACACAAACACGCGCTCATCAACACACTTACAATGAAACAAATCTCTTTAGTTAAAATCATTAAATAACTAAATACGTCAAAGCTTCTTGAGTACTAGCCAACGTGCTAAAGTGATCATCTCTGATTAATTTCAACGTGAATGTGTTGCTATTTTCCTTATTGTAGATGCTTAGCCCCGTTTCAAAACCACAAAGCAGCACAGATGTGCTGATTTTACCTTCTCGTGTCTGGAGATGGTGACAAAAGGCACTTGCTCCCGTTCTGAGCTCTGGTTCCTCCTCGTCATCTCCTCAATGGGTCCTCTCATCTCTACACAAAAACCAGATTCACTTCACTGCTGAGCTCAGCTCGAGCTACCAGATCCGCATTGAACTAGATCAGCCAGCGTCATCTCTTTTCCCACTCAGTTTCCATGGAGATGTCTCTCAGTGCATTTCTTACCTCTGGGAACAGACACCTGGTGTGTCCTTCCCACCGCCTGCCAATGGGCGTACATTCGGTCCTGCTCCTCCTCGTCCATTGGCTCTGAGCTGTCGGTGATGACATCGTCCAGCTGCTCGTCATCCAGTCCGTCGAGGTCATCGATGGAGATCAGAGCCATTCTGACAAATGTCACAGTGAGGGACTGTGGAGCTGCAAGTCAATCAACACAAATGAGAAAATTAGCATGATTATTTATCAATGTTTTTTTTTTATTCACTAATAAATCAGCCTGCTAGTCAGTGTCCAATCGAGGCCTAGTTTTACAGATGAAGGGTCTGAATTGCAAAATGCATTCTGCGAAGATAAACACGATTCTATGCATGTCAACAATTAATCTAAAATAAAATTTTTGGTTTATATGTGTGTGTGTGTGTGTGTATATTTATAAAGACACACGCATACAGTTTATATTTATATAAATAATATAATATATAAACATTTAATTTATAAACATTAATATTTTTCTTAAATATATACATGCATGGGTGTGTATTTATATATATATATATATATATATATATATATACACATAAAAAAATTGCAATTCTGTTTTTTTTCTATAATGAAAAAAAAGGCTTTGATGAAACATTTGGAACATTAACATTTTATTACACAATATAATACTCAGCACAGTGTACTTTCATTGTTTTTATCCGAATCTAAATTTGGTAAAAGCATAACCAAAATGCAAATAACACAGAGATCAAATCATAACATTTGCATAGGCTACTAAATAACACACATTTCTGCTTTAAGGGCTTGTATCATCTAAAAAGCATTTCCATTCTGTTAGTGTGATGTTGTTTTTTTTAATAAATTAAGTAAATTATATATATATATATATATATATGAATTAAACAGTCTAACAAAATAATGCTTATTAATAATAACATTAATTTATATTAATATTTGTCCCCTTTCCATAATTACAGGTGGAATTTAGCACAGCTATTTATTAATCTGGTATTGTAAAAGCACTAGCGTGGCATGAAGTATTTGCATGATCAGTCTTGATTACTGATGGCACCACTAGGAAGTGCCAACAAGGATTTTATTATTTTGACCCAACATCACAAGCATACATACATTCAGCTCCCTAAAGATATATTTTACGCAGGTGTATTAGTGCATAAACACAACATGTTTTAATAGTAAACACAAGCAATCAGCAATCATAGAAACAGGAAGCATAAATAATAAACAGACAGAAGGCCTCATCGAAAGCTTCTCAGTGTGACCACTGCATCATCCAGACACACTGCGGTGTGATTGCTGCATGTGTAAAACATGAATGATGTGAACGGATGAAACGAGACCGAATACTGATGCTAATGCAACAGCGTGACTGCAGATGGACGAAAACTGAGGAGAAATGCAGCAGTGGATTTGCACACGTACCTCAATGTATCATTTTCAATGCACTTTATTATAGATATATTTAGCGCCCAGTTTGCCCAGTAATCGGAAATGTGGGAAATACATTACTTTAATGACGCCCAGCGCAAATTTTACAACCGTCAAACACTTCCGTAATATAATATCGATGGTTTGAGCTGTGACTTAATATTTAGAACAACATAATATTACGATAATTAATAATGACCTACTTACCAGCAGACACAACAAACGCAGCACACAGCTTAAAGCACTGGGGGATCGTACAGCGTCGCACTGCGCATGCGCGGAGGAGTGCTCTATCATGCGCTGCTCCACATGTTTACAAACACCATTTCAGTACATTTTACCGCGTCCATAGGATATATCTTCAGTTGTTGTTGTTGTTGTTGTTTTTTTGTGGGCGTGCATCCAATGATCCATCTCACTTGAAAGTATACTTTTAAAAAAGTTGTCGAAAGTCAAACAGATCTGTATTAACACAAATTCCAAATCTGTTAAGAGCGACCCACAACTGTTAGCCAATCGGAAGCATTCTCTGCTTTTTTGCGTCCGTGAATACTGACATCGGATTGGCAAACATTTAGGGGGGCGGGGTTTAAAGAAAGGGGTGTGAAATATGGTAGAAACAAATAAAGCAGCTTAAAATGTAATTAGGGATTTTGCTGCACTTAGTTTATTCCTCAAAACATCCTTACGAATATTAACCATGG
>JAUCMS010000049.1:10343400-10354313 GCA_032357445.1 Enteromius radiatus | reverse complement strand
CCACCAGAGGGCACTCTACACCGTCCCTGTTGGCAACACTCGTGTATAACGCGCCACACATCCTGTAACCTGCTGATAATGTTTTGTTGTGCGTTTCTGAAATGTAAAAAATATATCGGCCGATATATCGGAATATCGCATTTTAAAACCAACAAATATTTGTATCGGTATCGGCCTTCAAAATCCTTTATCGGTCGGCTCTAATTAAAATTATTCACACAACAGCAAAAAGTTATTGATTATTTTTTTTTTCTCTTTTTAATTTTACAAGACATGACATGCAGGTAAACAAAACATACAATTTTTTACCAAGTGTTTTATTTCGATTAATGTTATTTTAAAATGGTTTATTTTAATTTGACCTCTTTATGATTGAATTAATTATTAGCTTTTCATTAAACTCACAAACTCCCTGCAGTTCCTTCACAAATTCCTGTTTGGGAAACCTTGACATACAATAATGCCTAATTCAATTTATGTTGTTAATAACAACAATTGTAATATATTTTATTTACATTTTAATATCAATAGGGTATAATATTACTCTATTTAAAACAATGTGATAGACGTTAAAAGTAAACTAAAAGTAATCAAAAAGCAGCCTGATTGTATTATCATAAATTGTATAATGTAATGGATTATGTTAATAACTTAATGTAATTTACAATCAATAATGGACTACGATTTCTAAGTAATATACCCAATTCTGACTGTAATAAACATCTTATTACAACATTTATGTTATAGCCTGTTAAAGACTTTGGGGTTTTCATATTTATTTATTATCATTATTATTATTTATTTACTTAGTTTTTGAAGTCTTATGTCTTTAGAAGCTGTATTTATTTGCTAAAAAATACAGTAAAACAGACATATTGTAAAATTTAGTTGTTTTTTTTAATGCATGCTAAAATGTAAGTTCTTAATGTGATCAAATCTAAATTTTCAGCATCATTATGCCAGTATCACATCATCCTCTTAAAATCACTCGAATATGCTGATTTGCTGTTCGAGAAACATTTCTGATTAGTTGTAATTAATATTCTTATAGAAAATGTGATTATTTTCCTCAATGTTTTGATGATTCGAAGGTTCAAATGAATAACATTTTTATTATTTTTAACATTAGAAGAATCTTTACTGACACTATCAGACAACTTAATGCAAGTATTAATTTCTTAGAAATCTAAATCAATTATTGTAAAAGAAAAGTTACATACCCCAATAAGAACCTACGCAACGTTTTAAAACAAATGTCACACAAATGTGACCACAGGGCGGCAGTAGAGTACAACCAACACATGAGATTTTCACTATCAACTTCAATTTCACTATATAGTGAGGGTTTCTACATTGAACTGTGTAGGTTTGTGTTTACCCTTCAGCATGGTGTGCTGGTGTTTAGCGGTGCAGATGAGTCTGCTGATGCTGTCTATCACCTGACTCTTAGAGTCCACATCTTTCTCTTTTGGCTTCTTGCTCAGGAAAATCACTGAAAGTAGAAGGAAACCAGATGTAAAGCAGCAGGAACAGCACATGGGAGATACATGACCTACTTTTGCAGCTCGTTTTAACACACCTTTCTTGTTTTTCTCCTTCATGACAACGGTCATGGCCATTCCAGGAGGAGGTGTAGGCTCCCCTCCGTTGGGGATTCGCGAAACCTGCAGCGAGCGGAAGTTGCTCTTCAGCGTGTTTTTAATTCCCACATCTCTCTTCTCGCCTTCTTTCTTTTTCTCGGCACCCTGTAACGTCCAATAGTCCACTTGAAGACCCATCACCTCCCCACCGGTGCCTGGAGAACTGCATACACATATTTTTGAGATGGAACCAGAGGTCATTTTCAACCTCATAGTGATAGTGACATATATGACAAATTAAACTGAACAACTAGTTGTTAATGATGTATTTTAATGTGCATCAGAAATGTGTCTTCATCTGTATGCAAGAAAATAACAGTGAAAGAACCCTTAGTACTTAGCTGCGCTTACTAGCCCTGTGGTAAAGTGTTGGGGTTGCCAGATCTTTATAGAAAAAACAACAAACAAGGACAAGCACAAAAAACACTAATACACCCAAATGCTTTATGTTTTGTAACCATCATGTATCAGTATATGTCTCATGTATAGTGGCTAGCTTTATGAGCTAAGACCAAACAACATGCCTAAAAGTGCTTGTAAATATGAGGACATGGCAACACTGCAAAACAGTGCTCTCTAAATCAGCCTAAACAAAACACAGCACGTCTGTCAGCGGTAGTTTAGATGAAATCGACAGAAAGAATCTTAAGGCAGAAAATGGCAAATAACAAATGGCTAAATTATTCACTGGCAAGAAAAATGTTGCTATGGTTACAAATGTGGGAGTGACATAGCCATTACATTTATTAAAGTTGGTAACACATGTTAGACTCACTTCCAACTTTGTTTATTTACGATCTGTTGTCTGGAAAACAACCAGGATACTTTGGCATTTACGCTACAACTTTTTAAATTTCAAATTTCAAAATTCAAATTCAAATTCAAATTCAAATTCAAATTCAAATTCAAATTCAAATTCAAATTCAAAAATAATTTTCACAAGTGCATGCAAAGTTTCTCGTACCCTGCTCCAGAGAGACTGGCAGAAACAGAGGGGGATGACGGAGGGGTGGAGGTCATGTCTTTCCCGTACGGTGTTCCCGTCTGTGCTGGAGGTGAGGAGAGCATGTTGACGCTCCCCACCATCACTGCGTCATCAGAGTCCACTGCCAGACGACACACACAAACACTAATCACACATCTCTCACTTCTGGTACTGTTTTCATTGTGTTCCTCACTTAAGTAAGTCCTACCTGATGTAGATAAGCTGTGCTCCACAATTCCCACTTTCACCAGCTGCAAGAAAGCACATCCAAATCCTAAATTACACTGGCCAGCTATGTTTGGAACAGCATACAATAGTTTGTACGGTTTTGTTTTCGTATGCACAGAATACCCCCAAAATGTGCCATCCTATGGACAATACTGCACCCCACAATGCAATGCGTCAGACTTAACATATTAACCAACCGCTAGTCGTATAAACTGTGATCTTATTCTTGATGCCAAAAATTAATCCAAGACAGATTTAGATATATATAGATAAGATAGATTCTGTATTTTTAATAATTTAATATAATAAATATACATATAAACACATTTCTTACGTTAAAAAAATATGGGATATGTGCCTGCCTGTATTGCAATGGGACAACCAAGTATATCTGTGGAAAGCGCAGCTAACACTTTAGAATAACAACAACAGAGAGAAAATGAAAGAGAAAAACCATTCTCACCCCAATGAACGGGACAAACTTCTGGCAGGAGTCTTCGTCAGGGCTGTAGAGGTCAGATGGGAGGGAATGGTTAGCACAGGGCTTACAGGACGTGTAATGTTAAGCTGTCAGTGAGGGCGGATGGTCTGAGAGATGCGTGGGTGTGGGGGGGGGGGGGGTGAGAATGGGGGTGTCAGATCAGATAGTGTGACACAGAGCGGTGCCCTCTAGCTGACAGAGTGCTGTGAGGCCACAGTGAGTGTGAGGGCTCATGCCATGAGAGGACGCTGGGATAGCTTCTTACATCCTCCACCAATCGGGGGGGTGTAAGGCCGCAGGCTATGAGGGCGCTTCATTACTGAACTCTTTGTAATCTTTCTTGATTCTTCCCAAGAATCGTCTACAACTGACAGAAGCTGCTCTCCAACACTCAAGAACCCAGAACACAAATATCTTCCAAGTTTAGTCGACTGTGGTTGACAAAAACAGAGCTGCCATCTCCTGTAGCCAGACTTTGACTATCAGCATAAAGTCTGATCCACTTTGTAGCCTTTTCAGGTCAAGAATCACCTACTTAGACGGGATGTCTGACCAATATGTACAAGGACCAATCACAACTGAGAAAGCTCTTGCTTTAGTTGTCTCAAATAAAACTTTGTCAATGGTGTTTAAATTTTGAGCAAGCCAATCAACAAACAGCTTATTGAGATCAGTAAATGGCATAGAACATTACGAGATGTTTTCATTTGCACAAGTGACATAAAAAACCTCCCGCAAATAATCTAGAGCAATAACGTGATGCAAATATTCGCGTTGCTTTTGGTATGCACACACCATAAGAGTTTCAATGATAATAAAGTAGTTAAACTATTTTAAAATACATGTTTAAGAAAAGTTTAAATTCACTGAATACAACTTAATCGTAACTTTTAAGAAAAAAGCGTTTTAAAATGATGAATTACTAATAAATATCAAATTAGTGTAGAGCTGCACCACATGACATCATATTTGTTTAATTAATAATTATTTGGTATTTTAAGAAACTTATTGACCTGTACAAAAAGTCAGTCTCTCTATGACATTATTTCCTGTTTTATTGATTTTTTTTTTTTATGTTTTGTTGGTCGCACCACATGACTTTGATTTCAGGACTTCTCAAACATTAAAGTGCCCCTATTATGCCATTTCAAATATGATCTTTCATGCAGTGTGTCATGTAGCTGTATGTGAACATAAACTATCGGCAAAGTTGTGACGCCAACAGTGCACGATAAATAAAGTTATTGTCTATCAAAAAAAAAGAGTCGGCTCGCATTCGCCTAAACGAGTCGTCAGCAATTCAAATCCTTTTCTGTTGCAGATCCATGTCACTAAGTAACATATTTGCATAATGTCCGCCCACGTTCTACGTCGCAAACAACTTACCCCGCCCCCGAACAGTACAATTTCTTTTTGAATTACGTCATTGTGAAGAAGATGCTGTATCCTGTGAGAGCTAATTTGTTTTATATGCCCTTCCGAGAGATGAATCGACAAAGAATGAGTGTTTAACATACATTTTTTCAACAACACCTCAGCAGTACAATCTCTTGTTGTGCTCGCCTCATTTTACTGATGACTGCTTTTCCAATCTTGGAGTACAACGCGATATTCACCAAACGCTTGATCTTAAAAGATGGATCAGTGCCCAGTTTATTTGGACCGGCTTGCTCCTCTGAACTTCCACCTGTAAGTGTAATTAATTATTAATGATTGTATTTTCTAGCAATCGTTCAAAATACGTATTTGTGCACGTTATGTTGTGTAACAACCCTGCACATGTCTTGGTAACCAGCTAACTAGTTTAAGTAATGATAAACGATGTTTAACGCAGTGTTATACATCATAGAATGTTGAAGTTCACAACGTAGAGGTGTGCCTGATTCACTTACAAAAGCAAATTGCGAGCACTTTCCACGGTAGTCTGTGCTAACTAGTTGACGTATTCTCTCTGAAAACATCCCTAGTAATGTCAGAAAGACAGCGGTAGACCAATCATAAAGGACTGCGCCATCTGACCAATCACAGCAGTGAGGGCTCACGGGAAGGAGGGGTTTAGACAGACTGATTCTTCGAACTGCTTCATACGAGTCATTTATGAATCATTTAGAAATGTGGTAAAATTAAATCTATTTTTGACCTTGCATACATGTAAACCTGTTTTAAGAGACTCATAAAACAATATTAGCAACCTTTAAAATGGCATAATAGGGTCACTTTTGGGGATTTTATTTTTCCTTTCCCACTTTTTGTTAGAAACTTTTTCATTTTCATTTAAATTGTGACTTCTAAAAAATTCTCAATGGGTGAAATCATATTCTGTCTTTTTATTTATTTATTTTTCTCGCCGAACGTGCTATTACACTTGTAAGGCACCCCATTACAGAAATAAAATGGGTTTTAATGTTTATTTTAGGCTCTGCTCTGATGCTTCAGATGATAATGATTGTAAAATGATGTTGTGGAAGGGTTGGCGTCATTGTTGATATTTTAATGCGGTCTAATGACACACCTGCGGCACAACAATCTCTGCTGTCCATTCTCACTTCGTTTATTTCTCTTTGTTGTCCCTCTATAGGTGTTATATCACTTTCTGTACCCCTGAGTGTCTCTCTCTATATCTCCCTTTATCTTTCTCTATTTTGTTCTGCTTCAAAGTGATAATTGGTTGCGTGACCTTCAGTATTTGCGCTTGTCCTTCGGCAGACTATTACAGGTTCCAGTCAGTGTGTGTGCGTGTACTTCGTTATTCATCCAATATTTGGATTTCTGTACTAATTTAGCACAGTCTGCCAGCGGTAAAAACAGGATTCTGTGTTCCTTTAATCCCAAATCATTCCAAAACCTGTTCTAATAAGAAGGCATTTAGCCAGTGCTTTGGACACAAGCAACTACCATGCGTTTTTTTTGTTTTGTATAGCAATAAGTTGCTTAATGTTTAATTTACTATTAATAAGTTGATATAAAAAGTACTGACAAAAATTCTCCCTCAATCAACAGAATCGTAATATTTGCAGGTGTAAATCCCATTTATAACCACTCTAATTCACTCATCTCTTTTTAAAGTTTGTCACCATCTCTTATCTTCAAACCTGTTAAACTCAAACCAAACTAAATCAGTTAAAGACACAAAAAAGACTGAATTATGAAGACGAAACACACAGTGAGCGAAAACTAGTAGTCACGCAGACAGGTGTGTGAGGTTAACATACTGAGAGCATGAGTGATTTAAACCACAGCAAACATTAAAACGTCAACCCAAACACACGGTTAGGTACCTGATGTAAAAATCAAAATACAAACTTCTCTTCCTTGAAGGCAAAAACAAAAGAAAAGGAAGGAAAGACCCAAAGCATAACGGTTACTGTGCCATCCTCAACACACGACCACTTCTCAATGACAAAATAAAACCAGATCAAACAAACGAGTGACATAAAAAAAAAGAAAAGAAAATGCAAGTGCAATTGATTGTTTGATCTACTGTATGAACCAATTATGATACCCATAATAATTCATTGAGCGAATCTCATAAGACATGTCCTTTCCACATTTCCACCCCAAAAACAAACTGAATAAAAATTTTGCATGAATAAAATTAGAATTAAAATTTAGCATTAAAATGTATATTTTGCATAAAAAAAAATAAATAAATAAATATATATATATATATATATATATAAAAAACCCTTTTTTTTGCATTTAAGGATCATTGAAGTTATTGTATTCATTGCATGAATTCTCATTGCTGCGGCGTATCTGCACAATTATGCTTTTTTGTTATTGTAAGTGGTAATTCATGTTACTGCAGGGTTGCCAGATTTTCACAACAAAGGCCACCCAAACTCAAAACTAGCCCAATTGCGTTTTAACTGGGTCCTCTGATAAAATTAGCATTTTTGGGACTAAATATCACAGTACTGGGGTCGTAGCGCCGAAAAAGTTTGCAGCAACCATGTTAAAGTAGCTCAATTTCGCAGGAAAACCTTGAACTCGGCAACACTACTTTACTGTAATCAAGAATTTCGTGAACGTAATGTATTATATTGGAATTGTTCTAAAAAAAAAAAAAAAGCCATAATGCCTTTTTGAACTGAAATACAATTCAATTATTTTTTCTTTTGGGGTAAAATATGGACATTTGGTAAATTTTGTAAGATTAACCCCTTGCATTTAGACTTGGGACATACTTTATTTTGGCCAGATGGTGAACAAACATACACTACATTAAAGTATAACTGACACATGCCACATTATTAATTACATATTTTCATGCGCAAACACATATTACAAGACCATACCTTTTTTGTTTATAGGTGAGCATTGCTTCTGAAATTGGGAATTGGTGGGAGAGATTGGCTCCAGCCAGATACTGCGAGACACGTCCAGCCACATCAATATTATCTGTAGAAATGTTAAAACAAAGCATCCATTAAGTACCAGAATCAAATCAGATAACACTGGCATGAAGTCATCTGAAGAGCCCATATTAGCAGACGCGCTAACCTGAATTAGGAGCTTCTAACCTCCCGAATACGTCCCTCCATCCGGCGTCCATGAAGATATTATTAAACTTACTGTCAAATGTTGAGATGTACTTAGCCAGCGGATGGCAACCTGATCAAAAACAACGTGCATTTTGCTCACATTAAAGAAATATCACAGAATAAAGTAGTTGTGACTGCAAATTGGCATTGGCGCTTAAATAATCCCACCAGCTCGGTGATAACTCTATTAGGAACATAATACATGTTTTAATTGAATTGTGTGAATCCTCCCAGTAAGCCGTCAAAACAGAAATATGAAAAATCTGTCATAAAATCTGTTTACATTTTTATAACACATACATTTTTACTGAGGGAGGTCTATATGAAAACAGCTATAAAACCTATTGTAATTAGCATATTATACTATATATTTATATATACTTATATAAATTAGGGCTTTCGGTTTTTTATCTAATTAATTAAAAATTACAGGGTGCTGTGGTTAAATAATCAAATTAATCACAAACTAAATATGGTTGTGAAAATTTCCCCAAAAGACAATGCAAAGCTATTATTGTGGTAAGGCTACAATGGCCTAACATAAAGTATGCAACATAAAAGAAGACAATTTGAGAAAATATCAGTATTTTTTGTTCATATAATGTTTTTTTTTTTTTTACCATCAGTTTTCACATATCCTTACTTTATGTTATATTATTTTTTTTAATGAATGAAATGATACTCTAAAGAAGAAACTAACAACACCAGCAGGTGGCGGTAATGAGTTGATTTGTTTAAACGGTTGATTCCAACTTGATCTCACGGCAATTCATACATATTTTACGAGGTGGCTAATTCGTACGAATTTGTACGGCCTCACTCGTACGAATTCATACGATTTACTCGAAATCGTACGTATTTTACGAGATGCCAACTCGTATGAATTTGTACGAATGACGTAAACATAACCCCGCCCCTAAACTTACCCATCACGTGGTTTTAGACAAGTCGTACGAATTAGTACGAATTGGCACAAATTTGGCACCTCGTACGAATATGTACGAATTGTTCATGAGACTGTGTTGTTGATTCCCTCAGGAATTCAGTAAAGGATTCACTTTAGCAAGGAGTCTTTGAATCATTGATTCACACGATTCGTTTAAAACATGAATTCATTCTCAAACTAAACACCGTTGTGACTGTGTTCTGCTGTGACACACTGTGATATTAACTATTGTGTCAAATCACTTCGCGACAAAAACAGCACTCCTGTGATATTGCTCTTGCGTTATATTGCCATACAATACAAATCCAAAACAAAAACTCATACAAGGTAATTTTTGCTAGCCTGGCTTCCGCGACTATAAAGTCGTATAAAAGTCGAACAATTGTTGCTGCTCGGTACACGCCATCTTTGAAAGGCGGTATGGTTTCCGATTGCAGAACTGCTGCGTCATCGCGTTACACCCGCCTCTGTCGTGTCGGCGTTTCTCATTGGTTCCCATTTTTTTGGGAACAGAAATGCTCTAAAACGGCAGCTTGGCTAGACTGACTTTGCTCGCGAAATTGAATGTAGCGTCACAGGAAGTATGGACGGGCCCAGGCTAAATTTTTGCCCCAATATCTTGAATTTTAGCGCAAAACTGCATTTATGGAGTTGTTGCCTTGGATCATATTTGTCAACAGTACACTGAATATAATAGAAGAAGATGTACAGTTATGGAGGCGGGGCCAGTGCGTTAAAATATTTAAATTGGATTATTTTACATCTAATTAATGAACACGTATAAAATACACAAATAAAACAAATAAATGAATGCATCTTGAGAGATAATTTTGGAATGTGTTTCAGATGCTTTTTCTGCTCACCGACTGGAATGACTAGAAACCGAATGTAGCTCAACCAATCAGGCGTCTTGTTGGCGAGCTGCTCCACGAAGCAGCGAAGGACTGTGCTGAGGTAACACTGATCGCCCGCCACTGCCACTTTAATGGTGGGTGGTGTCTGTGCGTTACAGTTGCAGCTGACACAATGACAAACATCAGAGATGCAAAAAATCATACAAAAATACCCACTCAATTCGTTGTCTCACTTATAAAGCATGCTAGGGTTTATTTGTGTAGCGTGGGGGCACAGTGAGGCTTACAATCGTTGAATCCTGGTGACGATGGTGTTGAAGGCGGCCTGAACGTCTGCGGGGGAGACGGTGGACACAATAGGCTGCTTGTGCTCCTGAAGAATCTCATTCAAATACTGCCACCAGAAACAGAGTTCACAGTTCAAAATGCAGCACGAGGGAATTAGTGAAAATGCTAAGGAGACAGTATGAATGAAATCTAGTTATGAGGACGTAAAAGCTATCCCCGCAGGACAAATCAGCCTCAGGGAAGGACACATGTCCAAATAAATCCAAACAGACAACTGATTTAAACAGTTCATATCCCCAAGATAATGCGTCAGTCCTATTACCATCTCTTATTAAAATAATGTACTATTCAATAAATCAAGTGAACTCTGAGACAAGTAAATCAAGGACAAGTCTCCTCTTTTATTTTTATAATCATAACTCTCTTTTAACTCTGTTACTGTTTTGAAGGCAGCGTTGTATCCAAATTGTAGAATGATAGAATGCTACTAGCGCTATCAAATGATTAATCGCAATTAATCGCATCCAAAATAAACATTTTTGTTTACATAGTATGTGTGTGTGTGCTGTGTATATTTATTATGTACTGTATATATAAACACATGTATTTGAAAATATTTACACATACATATTTACATTAATACAATTTATATTATAAATAAATTGATTTAATATATAAACATGTTTATTTATGTATGCATAATAAATATACACAGTATACACACATATATTACGCAAACAAAAACTTTTATTTTGGATGCGATTAATTGCAAATACTAATAAACAGCACTAACCTAACACTAATCCACTAACATATTAAGTAATTTTAGAGCTGTCAAACGATTAATCGCGATTAATCACATCCAAAATCAAAGTTTTTCTTTACATAATATATTTGTATATACTGTGTATATTTATTAAGTATATATAAATACAAACACATGCATG
>JAUCMS010000049.1:10309430-10324583 GCA_032357445.1 Enteromius radiatus | reverse complement strand
GACTATCAGTCGACTATTGGCAAGATTCGAAAATTCCGATTCGACTGTGAAAATCCTTAGTCGGGGACACCCCTAGTGCATATACATGCAGTTATATCATTATATATGAGTATATCATTGGACATGTAAGATCATATCCACTTTGGACAGTATCCACTGCATACGCTGTATCAGTCATGCCACAAGGATGCGCTGTTTTTATTCAAATCAATGTGTAAGAAATTGTAGAATACGTATCCATGTGTTACAGTTCTATGTCAGCGCAGGTATGAAAGACATCGTCAGAATACTCCATCTGCCCTCCTTGGTTCAACCGTAATGTTATGAACCTACAGCAGGTATGGCCATTAAACCAAAAACAAACATATTGGATGATCAGGGATTTTTTTTCTTCCTCACAATGTAATGGAAAAAGACTGGAACACCAGATTGGAAATCTGTTGCAGATACGGCATGCAAATGCTAATGTCAGTCTGAACAGATGCATTAACAGGCGTTCACTCAAATGAAAGTGTTTATCACACAGAATGCATTTCTCCAATGCACTGCTTTCCTTGTTTTTCTATGTAAACGCGGTAGCCATACGAGTATGATCGTGTTTTTTGTTTTTTGTTTTTTGCACTGTTCAATGTCAGTTCCAATGGGCCAATCAGAAGACCCTGTAGGTGGGGCGAGCAATGCAGGATTTTGTTTACACTAGCAAGTTGGTTTTATTTAATGCGACTTGGCGGAGGATGTGTCCTGCGTTGCAACTATTTGAAAACATTCCTGAGCGATGAGTCTCTCATTTTTAGACACAAAGACACATTCGGTGGCCCATAAAACATAATGTTTATGTTTTGCTATTTCCCTAAGAAAATAAATATATAGTATTATTTATAACATGGAGGTAAAAATATTTCTCTTTAAAGCTTTACTAAAGTACCAAACACACACAGTGTGTCCAAAGCGACCTATGTGGAATGCTAAGGGCCTCCAAGTGCTCTGAAATTACCCCCTCAGTATATCCCACAATGCACCTCTTCACCCCCCCCCACATGCCATCTTATTGCGTTCAATCCTATCTTCCCACTGAGCAAGCTGTCGCCTTGGCAACAGCTCTCAGTTACCACAGTGTCTTGTGTAAAGCTCTGAGACTGTGTGCTATCAAACACAGAGACACAGCAACACTCCACCTTCGACAGACCGGAACATACACAGAAGTCACATAGTAACGGTGTCACTTTACCTGTATCTTGACAGCGATAACAACAGAACTGAGCTCGCGGTCCAGCTCTTTCAGAACGATCAGCTTCTTCAGCGTCAGACTGCACAACCTTGGAGACACAAAGATAAAGAGAGACAGGATTATTTGGTGCCGTTCACAAGTGCATTAGTCTGATGTATTTTTGTGAGGTTGCTCACATGACCTTTTAAATGCAGATGCTCCAAATTGAATGAAATAAAACAAATGGAGGCGGTTTTGTCAAAGCTCATGTTCAGAGGTTAGCGTCAAATTGCATTTTGATTGACTGTCAGGCAAGCCCAACGTTTCTCATCAATCATTTCTATCATTTGTAACTTCTGGAGAGAAATAGCACAGACACTGGACAAAGTCGGAAGTGTTTTAAATGCTGTATTGGTGTTGATGTTACCTTGACGTCCTGAAGAATATGGAATTTGTGATGCTTTCAAAACATGGCTCTGTTTGTTTGACAGTGAGGACATATGGGGCAGGACTTCCTGTTTGTCTGACCAATGGTAGACAGGCAAACCTGTTTTTTAAACTCTACTGCTCTTGTCATAGAAACGACATAATTGATCTCAAAGGTGTGCTTCTATCTGGCTGTCTGTGAGTCAGGAGTTAAGCAGGTATGAACTCATTCTGCGGTCTTCTGGGAGCTAATTACTCTGCCGTCCTGAGTGTTTATCTGGATCAATAATGCCTTCGGCCAAACAGGAAGCTGTGCCCTACACATCATTATGCCCTCAAGTAGCACAAAAGAACGTAGTTGGTATAGACTAAAATTCATGATAATCTGTTTAAATACTCCTCGCACTTAGCGAAATACCAAAATGAGTTTGCATGCTACACTTCTATTTTCTGTTAAATCTGAAATTAACATTTTTTCCGGAAATGAAAATGTAAGGGATGTATATTTGAAAGGAGCCTTTGAACTTCAGCCAACACTTTCATCCTGGAGATTTCTTCACCTTCACGTTCCAGTAACTGAAAATGAGTCTGTCAGGAGCTTATATCCTGAGATTCACACCCATACACACACACCTCCATTTCTCTGTCCTGTATGACTCACCCTCTCTAAGGACTCAAATACATCACCCTTGATTTCTTTTTTCTCAGTATTTTCAATTTTTCCCTCTCTGTAAACCCCGCTCTTGTCTCTAATTCTTCACATCCTCATATACTAATGACACTAGAGTCCTACATTACAGACATACACTTTAAGTACTGTGAGTGGTATACCATTCGCCCTATAATTTCACTTTTGGTCCACTATCCAAGTCTAGAACTGACATTTTCCATGCTCTCTTAAAACAAGTAGTTTTTGCTACTGCACCTTTAAGAAATGAATATGTAAATAATCTCTGTTATGATTGGTTAACCCCTTTACCTGTGAAATGAGCAGTAAGTCATGATACAGTATGCATAAACTGTGACATTTTAACAATAACTTATTCATTTTTAGCACAAACTAAATCGCTAATTTCAAATAAAAAAAAAAGGTGCAAAAAGAACAATTATTTTAACGAAAAATAATTAAATATACAACTTTGTTTGAGGTGAAAGTGAAACTAGCAGCCTGTATGAACTGCACTAGGCTACATATGTCTCTCATTTTTCAAATATACAAATGTTTGTATATAATTCATAATTCAAAGCACGTTTCAGATGACAAACACCTGACATAGGTCAGTTCATTTGAATAACAAGTGGTTACCTACATAATTATAGCTGTGATTAAATTACTGTGTTGCAATGGAGCAGCTCTAATGTGCTAACTGGTGTAGTTTGACTGATGTAGTCAAGAGCAGTGAGATTTTCTCTCTATTGTTGTTTAATTACTATGAATGACAGACAGCAGGAATATTAAACTGCTGTCACTTTAAGAGCTGCCCGCATTCAATATACTGTTACATGTGTGCAAATATCAAGGACATCAACCAGATTTCCATAAAGTGACCCCTTTAACTGGATGTGCAACTCTATTTGTAGTCCCGTCAACCTCTCTTGCTCTTCATTCATAGCTTTGATGGAGAGCAGGGAGAGAAACGTTTATGCTGGGTCAGCTCAAAACACAACCACCCGACTGAAACTATTCAGCACTGGCCATTGAAAGGCCCTGTGGCATGAAAAGCCCCTGGAACGGCCCTAAACATTCCATGCCAGAGATCATGAGAAAAAGCACAAACAGAGGCGCATTCACTGTTCTGGCACAGTCTCTCAGGATCCAGTGTCAGTCTTACATAAGATCCTGACCGCGGCTGCTGATCCAGCATCTCCTCAGGACAACATCCCAGTCAGAACTCTGGCCGGTCCCACCAGCCACAGAAACAATTGGAGTAATCACCTCTGACCCCAAACAAGATGATAAATTATGATTGCACAACATGTCAGAGGATGGTCACTACCTGCCAAGCCACATCTCTAGCCTCCTTCATTTCATTTAAATTCCTGATATACTTACAGCAAACCTTTTACAGCAAGGATGCCCGATCCTGGAGGGCAGATTTTAGCTCCAACACACTTGACTAGAAGTTTCTGGTAAAGACCTTGATTAGCTGGATTAGGTGTGTTTAATTAGGGCTGGGGTTAAACCTCCAGGGGCAGGTTTGGACACCCCTGTTTTAGGGATGGAAAGAGGTGGGAAATACATTTTTTATAGCACTTTATACAGTAGATTGCTTAGAAGGAAGCAGCTTTACAGCATTAAACAAGAAAAATTTGTCATTTATTGGTTCTTTTTGGTTAATTTATTATACCTAATTGAAAATGTAATGATTAATTGCTTTCCAAAAAATAGCATGAAAGTACTTGTTGTTTTGTTTTTAATTAACTACATATGTATATAAATATTTTTTTTTTAATTTATACGTTTTTATTGCAGCATTTTATTATGGGATGTACTATAATATACTATTTATAATCATTAGTTTGGATTAGTTTTAACAATAATAATATTGTTGCGTGCTACTGTCATTTTTATACTTGATAAAAGTCTGTATAATTATTATGTTTAATATTATTATTATTACTTTTAATTATAGTTATTAAAAAAATTATTAAAACTAGGGAACTAGCTGTTTATTATTATTAAGTTTATTTCATATATATATATATATATATATATTCATAAATATAACCTTGATTAAAATACAACAATAAATATAACCTTGGTATAATGAAAAAAAATTAAGCAAATTATAAAACCATAAAAATATGTTTTTGTGGTAATGGGAACGGTGGACCTCTTTGTCCTAAAAACACAGAAAATCTTAAAGGACCTATAAAAAAAGTTAAATGTATTCTTGCAAATATATAGAAATTCATCATTTTTATTTTACAGTACATGTATTTATAGTTTAATTACCCACGAAAGTACTGTAATACAATGGGGTAGGGTTATTGGTAGGTTCTGGGTTAGTACCTAAATATTACCTAGTTTTTACCACAATAAGTACATAACATGTTAATGAGGAACAGGACTGTAAAATAAAGTGCTACCTATTTACTGGTACTTTTGATTTAACACTAACTTATTCAACTTCACAGTGATATTGCACTGTACATTGTAAAAGTGACCTGCACATGTCCTCATATACTCTGGGTCACTGAGGGTCAAAGCAACCCATTTTAGAGTTGCTGCAGAGCCACATTATCCAGTGTGATGCCTTCAGCCTTCGCTCGGGGTTTCGTTTTCTGTGTTTGGGGAGGATGTGCTAATCTCAGCACAGACTCTTGGCATGAACGGAAACAGGTTGCTCCCTAATGATTCCCTACTGTAAGAAGCTTAACAGAGATGGTGTTGCCCGTGGCACACAGGGCCAGACAGCACACACTGCCTTCAATCACCGCACACACACACACACACACAGCAATAATAGTATTACGAAAGACATATTCCCACAGCGAACAGAGGATTGTGGGAGATTGTTGTGCTTGTAAATCTGTCATGATAAATAGCCTGCTAAGTCTTAAAACACGGTCCGCCGACACAGACGATCAGGTATTAGTCTGTACCTGCCCTAAACAACAAAGCCCGCTTCCAGAGGGAGGAGTGTGTGTGTGTGTGTGTTTTGATCTGTTCTGTCTAAGACCCTGATTATGAACGTAATCTCGGCACACCTTAAGGTCACGCATGTGAAAAATACAGATCGAGGCATATACGGCTACAAACACAAATCTGTATCTGCCGTCAAAACACCTTGTTCCTCTGTTTGTGCGTGTTATGCCACAGGATGTGAATTATGCAATCGTAAAGTGTGGGCTGAAGGTTATGTGTATTGCAGGGGGGTGCGAGTTCCTTGAAAGGTATTATTTTAAACGATGCAGAGCCTCATTTACGAAACATGAGAAAATGAAATTCGTCGTAAACCGTTCTTTTAGAAACTGCCAAAGCAACCGATTGCAGGGTTAGCAAAATGTAGCCAAATAAATAAGATCCATAAACCAGATGTTTTGTTTTGCTTCATAGTTGGCTTTGGTTTGTTGCTCTTCAACTAGCACCTTTTTAAAATCTGTATGAGAAAATAAATAATTGGGAATAAATTCCAGGAACCAAAGCTGCTGAAATGCAATCTATGACACCAGGACTGACCTCCAAACAGCAACTCAAGGTTGTGTCTTTTCCCAAAATGAGTGAATGGCTGTAATTAGCAGTGATTTTCAGTGCCGCCTCGGGGCTGTAACACTAAAGGAAATCACATCGGCAGGACAGAAGCCCAACACCCATAATGACCAGAGCGAATCAATGAACTTCATTAGAACCTGAAGCTGGGACATCCTGAACCTAAATCGTACTATTCAAAGACAATCCAACTCAATGTCTGTGGTTTATATTCTAATAAAGAAACTATACAGCCAGCTGACAAAAAATAATGCAATTTTAAAGAGAGTCGTTGCTATTTTTGTATTTAGGGAAATTGACCGTTATTTTAACAAGAGAAATCTGACATTCAACTTTTTTTGTTTGTTTGTTTTTATAACAAAGCTATTACAACTTTAGAAAACTTGAAATACAGTTCGCAAATTAAAGGGTTACTTCACCCCAAAATGAAAATTTTGTCAATAATCACTCAAGTTGTTCGAAAGACGATGTCTTTTAAAACGTTTCTGGACCTTGACAGAGTTCATTACTCGGCAGTCGATCAGTGGTTTTTGTCCAAAATATCTTGAATTGTTTTTCCGAAAACGAACAAAGCTTTTACAGGTTTGGAACAACATGGGGGTAAGTGATTAATGACAGACTTTTCATTTTGGGATGGCGTATCCCCTTTTTACAACACAGTGTCACTCCAACTCGTCACATTTTAATGCTTGGTCAAGACCCTTTTGAGTCGCTTTTTGAAGCTCAAGGTACCCCTTTTTAGTCACTTTTCGACGTGAAGGATCCTCCGTTGTTTTAAATAGGAAACCCTTGGCGTCAATATGACAACACAATATTTTTTTAGGTAACACTTCCGAATAGGGGGTCAGAATAATGCATTAGTTAAGCATTAATTAATGGTTAATTTGTTCACAATTAACTTAACATTTTAATCATCAATTACTAGTTTGTTTTTGCTCAACTAATGCTTAGTGTTAAGTGCTAAGTGTTACCTGATAGTATAATATCAGCAGTTAACATTAGAAAACTAGTAATTCTTTATTATTTTAAAACAAATAATATATTTATTTTAATAAAATAACCCAAAATACATATAATATTAATCACAAATTACAAAAAAGGTAATATTGTTTAAATGTTAAACATTAGAAATGGCCCATATTCAATAACACCTGATCTGCTTTCACACATTGTCACGGTCTACTTCTGGGCAGGAAGCACACAAAGCGCAGATCACAATCAAACTAGGTTTATTCGATGAAGCAAGACAGAATTCTACACACACAATGGGTAGACACTCGGGATGACACTTGGGATGACACTTGAGGACTCGACAACATGGACTAGAACATGGACACACACACACACACACACACTAATGACACAGAACTAGACTCACATGGGCTACAGGGCTGGACTCTAATTAACACTCAACGAAACTAGGACAGGAACAACCAAATATGGGCAGGACAGACACATGGGGATCGAAACAGTAGAATTCTGACAATGGCACAAGATCTATATTTAGAATTTTTACACTTTTGTGTAAGTGTCATTGTTATGGTGTAATTATAAACTGAAGTACTGAGTAGTATAAACTACATGTAGTTACTGTATGGTTAGGACTAGGCTCAGATTTAGGCCCTGCATTGTGTATTGTTATTGTAATAGTAAGTATATGTCTCGTGTGTAACAGTGTGTGACTGCGAGGATGAGGCTGGTGTAAATGTCAGATATCTGGCACACACAGCTCAGCAGATGAAGAACAAAGAGGATGATGGGAACGACGCTCCCTGAAGAACAGAGATCTGGAGCTCAGCGTAAATCACTGAGGGTCGTGACCTCTGCTGCTCCTCTCATCCTCGTCTGTCTGAGAGAACGAACACACACCAAATCAACATCTTCTCGACACTAAGTCCAAACTGAATCAAACTCTATTCTGAGGATTTGCCATTCATTAATACGTTTGGTGGCACTATACAAACAAACAAAATCAAACAAATCATTATTTTATGCCTTAATATGATCAATAAAAATAGTCAACAGCAAATCAAAAAAACCCAGCAGCCTAATTTATTTATTTTTATTTCAGTAACATTGATATACTATTAAAGTTTTAGTTAATATTTTAAATTAGATTTCTATTTTCTATTTCTTTTTCTATTTTCATTTTATTTGGTTTCAATCTTTATTAATATATTTCTTTTTAATTTTTTGTTATAGTTTAATACTTCAAGGTTAATAAAAATGAGAAGTGTTTAGATATTTCTTACTTTTTTTTGTTATTTTAATTTTACATATTTAATCATTTTATTAATTATTAGCTTGAACCCAAAAACCCAGATCAATAAAACGTCCTTATCTTCTTCTATTTAATGTAAACACAGTCTGATATACACAGTTTATTTATTTATTTTAATACTTCAAGTTAAATGAAAATGAGAAATTATGTCTAGCAATTAGCTAAAATAAAATTTCTGATATAAATTCATATATATATATTTTTTTTTTCTTTTCTTTTATATGTTTATATATATATATATTATTCTTGTTTCTATACTTTAATAATTTGTAAGGTTTTAGTTTCAGTTGACAATAATAACCCTGTTCTGTGGAGAAGATATGTGACTCATTTTCAGGCGTGACCCTTCGTGTGACTGTAATGTGCAATATTGAAGTTTTATGTCCCTGCTGCTCAGAAATGTGAATGAATGAAGCATGGCTTGAGGAAAGCATCTACGCTTGTTTAAACGAACACGTCATCTGCATGTGTGTGATCGACAGACATGAAAATAGAGAAGAAGAAAGACTGAACCAAGAGCAAATGTGTTTGTGGTTTTCTGCAAAGCTTGTTTATAATTCATAATTACTGTGCCCTGCTGTATGAAAGCAGTTCCATCTGCCGCAATCACGCATGAGAGGTGAGAGATGGGAACACACACACACACACACACTCTCATGTAGTGTCTCCATGTGTTCTGGGGTCTCTCCATAGGTGTAATGGTGTTTCTACTGTACAGACTGACCCTACACCTAAACCTACCCCTTACAGGAGACTACACACATTTATGATTCTCAAAACACTTCATTCTGTGTGTTTTATAAGCTTGTTTCCTCATGGAGACCTAACAAATGTCCCACAAGGTCAACATTTACTGCTATTCCTATCTTTGTGGAGACAATTGGTCCCCATAAGGTGATAAATACCAGGTGCGCACACACACGCACACACGCACACATGCACATACGCACACAAATACACATACGCTCTCACACTCTCAAATAGATACGCACACACAAACACTCACTCTCTCTCTCTCTCTCTCTCTCTCTCTCACACACACACACACACACACAGTTGCAGGAATGAAGAATCACTCCAGTATGATGAGGGTAGAGTGTCTCTCTCTCTCTCATACACACACACACACACACACACACACAGGTGATGGGTTTAATAGACAGTGCATGAAGTGATCAACCTTAAATGCAAGACACTTTGAATAAAGCTATTTATGAAATGCATGAATGTAAATGTATCCAGCAACAGTGCTGAAGAAAGTTCATTCTAAAAGCAATGCATTACAAAGTTGCCTTGAAAAAAATAACTAATTACCTTATACTTACTGCTCATGAAAGTTACTTCTGTGTTACTCCTCACACACAGAATTTTTAATAACTGCAGGTTTGCATTATATTCAGAGTCTGTATTTGTACTGTTTTTTGGAAGTGGAGAGGAGTAAATGCATGTTGACATGAGAAGCACACGAGAGACTCAACAATTCATTTTTGAATCAAGTTAACTGGAGCCCAGCTGAATTCCTCGTCTCAGAATAATGTCAGCCGCTGACTGTATCCTGTGTGTTGCTCATTCTCTCCAGTAATTCCTGTAATTTAATGACTGGCTCTTTTTCATCTCTCCAGCCGACTGCTATCAGCTCCAGCGCGGCTGTATTTATTCGCTGCCTTTGGCTGTGATATTTCTCCATGATGACTCCGAGAAAAACGAAAAAACCATTTACATTTTTTCCAGCCGAAGCGGGACATAAACTCACTTCCTCTGATCTGCATTGGAGAGGCTGAGCGAGTTCTGGTTGAGAAAGAGGCTGATTCCCGGCTTCTCCTGACCTTTGACCCGCTCGGCTTTGATCTGATGTGTACCGAGAGAAGACGTGAATGAATGCTGCGTGCTGGATTGAGTCCAGAGTCATGCAGCGTTTGTCTTTTAGAGATTGGGACTGAATTAGTCGTGTTGTCATCTGTTGAGCAAGCTTGTTGTTTTACTGCCAAAATAAACATTCATCAAGGATCAGATGGGAGCAAAAACAATAGCAAAGAAATGAATCGCAGATCAGCTGTCGGCTGGTAACTTCACTGGGACTCAAATAATAAGTGGTTTACGAGTGATAAATCAGAGATTTGCTGATGCAACGCAAGCCATTCAAATGTAAGACACACAAGAAAAGATGTTCATCTTTTCAGAAGTTCATCGGGGAGACCGTATTAAATTATTAAAATGACAAAAAAGGAACAAAATCACAGTGTCTTAATGAGTTTGTGTCCAACATAAAATATGTTTTCATATAATTAGCATAAATAATTAGTTAATAAAATATAAATTAATCTGATATAGAATTCTATAGAATATTCATATAGAATAAATATATATACTTTATCAAAAATATGAAATTATGTAAATTATATATATATTGTTAATATATATAAACATTTATAAAATAATTATCCATGTGTACACATGCAAAAAAAAGTGAACTAATTAAAAATAAATTTTGAACATATATGCAACGTATAAAGTATATTAAATATAAATTACATTCATCTTAAAAAACTAAAATGCATTATATTTATATAAGTGCTGTCAAACGATTAATCAAGATTTATCACATCCAAAATAAAAGTTTTTGTTTATGTGATATATGTGTGTGTGCTCTGTACATTTATTATGTATATAAATAAATACACATATAGTACACATTTAGAAAATATTTACATGTATTTACATGAATATAATTTATATTATATATGAATATATGTGTGTGTATATTATGCAATTTAAGTTATATTTATTAATTATTAATTTATATTTACATATTTTTAATAAAATAAAATAATTATGCATGAGTGTGTGTATATAAAGCAATATTCAAATGAGAAATATATACATTTTATTTAAATGTAATATGATTTTAATTATTAATAAATATTACTACTTTAGCAGCTCTAGGCATTTTCTCAATGCACTTGCTAATCAGGCAGTGTGTATGGGGCTATACATTTCCATAATTCACACGATAATAAAACAATATACAACGTACTGTAGCTGCCCACTTATGTACTAAATGTATGAGATGTGAAAGTCATTATCACATTATCTGCATACGAGATACAATTCATACTTAACCAGATATCAGCTTCACATGATATTAAAACAACATCTGATCTCATATGTGCTTCACGCACAGAACAGACTGACAGTGTAAGCTCTTTCCTGTTTTCAGGAAACCTTGTCTGAGGAAAAGCAAGCCAAACAAAGAACAAGTCGAGTTAATATAGGCACCTAGACGAAAAAATGACCAAACTCAGCTTACGAAACGCGACACGCTGCATTTCTTCAGCTAACAAAGATGCCTTTCAGTAAACCGCCCCCGAATGAGGTTCACATTAAGACTCATTTTCAGCATGGAATGGATCCAGATTCAAAATGTTCCGGAAATTATAAAAATTAGAGATGAATAAAATCTGCTGGAAGCCTGGAGGTTCGTCCGCTTCTCCTGCAACGGATGCAAGGAAACAGTAGTAAGGAACAAAGCCGTAATCGTGCAACGATAGCGTTATTATCAAGATTGGCACGCAGCATTTAAACTCACTCAGATGTGTTCCCGGGCCTGAACGCAACAGGTTATCTCTGCTAGCAGAGGGTTTCCTTTCTGCCCTGAGAACTCTTCATAGGAAGCAAGATTCCTGCTAAAGTGTGTGTGTGTGTGTGTGTGTGTGTAATGACATGGGTATAACATAGCAATTACAATATGAAGGTGATTTATGAGGACATTTTCAGTTCCCCCGTAATTCAAAAGGCTTTAAAAACATACTAAATGGTGTTTTTTTTGAGAATCTATAAATGTGTGTAGTTTCCTGTAAGGGGTAGGTTTAGGTGTAGGGTCAGTCTGTACAGTAGAAACACCATTACACCTATGGAGAGACCCCAGAACACGTGTGTGTGTGTGTGTGTGTGTGTGTGTGCATGTTCCTGGCATGCCGTCAGATCTGAAATCTCTGAGATGGTTTTTCACTGCAGTCTGTGCAAAAAAGATCCCACATTCCCTGTCAAAAACTGCACAGAAATCCTGAAGATATGGAACAAGGTGATGGTAAAGAAAAGATTACATGGGATAAAAAAATATATAAAGTTATTATTTGTGTTCCCTGGAGTTCCCTGGTTTTGCAGGTAAACACAAAGTTTCTTGGGGGAACGCGAATGCTTCGTGACAGAATGCAAAGTTTCTTGGAGGAATGCAATACCTTCGGGAAAGAATGCAACTGTTTTGTGACCGAATGCAAAATTTTTCAGGGAATATCAAATGTTTTGCGAACAAACGGAAAGGGAACACAAATGTTTTGAGAGAGAATGCAAAGGTTTTTTTTGGAGGAATGCAATACTTTACGCAAAGTTTTTCAGGTGAATGATAATGTTTTGTAAAAGCATGCAAAGTTATTGGGGGGGTCACGCCATGCTTTTGCAAAAGAACTCAAAAGCTTTGTGACCGAATGGAAATGTGACCAACTGAACATTCATGTTTAATTGATGTTGTGCACTTCCAGTAAATTGATCTCGATTTAAGAATGTTTAGATATTTTTACTGGAAAATGAGGATATATTTTTAGTTTTAGTGACTACACTCCCAGGGTGCAAAGTTTCACTGGGAATGCTGGGAATGCTTTTGCAACATTTTTCAAGGCAATGCAACTGTTTTGTCACTGAATGCAAAGTTTTGTGGGGAATAGCAAATGTTCCTCAACGGGAAGCAAATGTTTCGTGAGAGAATGCAGTTTCTTAGAGCAATGCAACACTTGAGAGAGCAACCGAACTCTAACTTCTCTCGGAGGAAAATGTTTTGCGACCAAACACTGATTTTTACTTACCAAATGCAAATGTTTATCAACCCGAACACAAAGTTTCTGGGGAATGCAACGTTATGCGAGAGAGCGCAAAATTTCCCAAGGAAATACAAGTGCTTTGCAAGAGGTTACAAACTTTTTAGGAGGGCAAAAATAAATGGTTTTGCAAGACCAGAAACAATCATTACACAACTGAATATAAATGTTTATCAACTGACTTTTCCTTTATTTTCATTCCAACCAAACCTGCATTTATTTGAATCTAACTATAGCAAAAGCTATTTAAATTAGCTGCTTTCTATTTGAATATTTTGTCAAATGTAATTTATTTCTGTGATAAATAAATCATTACTCCAGTCTTAAATTGATCAAAAATGATGATACAGACATTTACAAAGTCACAAAAGATTTCTTTGTTAAGTAAATGCTGTTCTTCTGAACTTTCTATTCGTCAAAAAAACTGAAAGAATTCATGTTTTCAATATAATAATGATAAAAAAATTTTTTTTTCGAGCTGCAAATCAGAATATTACAATAATTTCAGAAGGATCATGTGACTGGAGTAATGATAGAATAATTTACATTATAAAATATATTCAAATAGAAAACATTGCTGTGCTTTGGATCAAATAAATGCAGGCTTGGTAAGCAGAAGAGTCTTCTTTAAAAAACATTAAACATCTTATGGGGGTCTCTCATGGAAGCTGACATTTTTAGATCACATGACCCAAATTCTCATACAAAAAAAAGTTTCAATAGTCTGAAAAAATCTCAAAGGAGCTGCGAATCTCCCGAGAGCTCGGTATCGTTTGCTGGTCTTGTCTAAATCTGGTTCTCACCCGAGGATTGGTCGGAGCTGTGAATGCTGAAGGCCTGAAGGCAGGGCATCCTACACCCTGGGAATGTCTTGCAGCTTTTGTGTGTGTGTGTAAACAGATCTGCTCATCATTTATTTACAACAGCCCATCTCGTCAACACCCAGCCAGGCCACGGAGAAGATACATGAACGCCCCACGCCATCCTAATGGAGCTTCAGCACACAATAGAGCCAAAATCAATAGAGACAGACTGAAGAGAAGACAAAGAAACACATGTGAGACACCTCGCTTTTGGTTTGAGGACATGCAAACACAAATGTCAATATACAGATGTACTGTAAGTAAAGTATATCAAGAAGTGCATCTTTAGTCATTAGGAGCCTCTAGGCAAAATTCATGTTGGAGGCCCCGATAAAAAGCACTTTATGATTCCTAACCTTTTTATTTACACAACATTTAATTTTAAATTGTGCACATTTTTTTACTTATACAGAACAATAATTTGGAAACATTATTATTTAAAATGTTTTTGAAAGAAGTCTCTTATGCTCATTAATCCTGAATTTAGCCTATTTGATAAAAACAACTTGAAAAAAAGTATCACAGGTTATAAAACAAACATTAAGCATTGTTTTTAACACTGATAATAAATCAGCATATTACAGTAGAATGATTTTTGAAGGATTTTGTGACAATAAACACTATGGATATAAAGTCGTAATTGCGAGATACACTGAAATCGCATTATATAAAATCAGAATTTCGAGATACACCATTGGAATTGCATGATATAAAGTTGTAATTGCGAGATATAAAGTAAAATTTACAATATATGTTTGTAATGTTTAGGTTTGTTGCAGTCGCGACTTTTAATAAATGAAACATTTAATAAATGAAAACAGCATACAAAGAAACGCTGACGAACTCACAAAGTCGGTGCGGACAAACACACAAGGACATTACTTTAACAACGGACGGTGAACACTAAACAGAGCATGAACTAAATACACAGATCAATCAAGACGTAATACTGGACACCTGGAAATACACGGCTGGCAGGAAGTGAACACTAATGAGACGGGCGGGGTTACAAACAAGACAAAGCGCGTGAGAGACAGAATCAAAACAAAAACACAGACAGCACATAGACCATGACAACATGACATAGGACAACGTTACAATATTAATTCGGAATTGCAAGATACACCATCAGAATTGCGAGATATAAATTCGGATTTGTGTGATATAAAGTCGTAATTGCATGATATAAAGTCGGAATTGCATGATATAAAGTAGAATTTACAATATATGTTTGTAATGTTTAGGTTTGTTGCAGTCGCGACTTTTAATAAATGAAACATTTAATAAATGAA
>JAUCMS010000049.1:10277849-10291694 GCA_032357445.1 Enteromius radiatus | reverse complement strand
TCTCACCTCATGTTCATTATTGACCTCTCCACTGCCTCCCTCTGTGATGTAGAGCTCTGTGTAGATCTCATTCAGACATGTTGAGTCTCCATGATCGGACATTCCTTCACTGATTTTCTGATATTTCTCCTGTAGTCTGGATTTGAGTTTTTGTTGATACTCTGGCATCAGTTCTGAGCAATGGAAATAATTTTTGTTATTGGCAGAGCAATGTTTAGAAATGTATTTTTAGTTGTAATATGTTATATATTAGAATGTGTCAAGACATTCAGGAATATTAGCAACTAACGGCAGAAAGTTATAATCTGATATAATATGTTTCTGATGATCCAGTGCTCTTACTGGTTTGTAGTGTGTTAGCGAGGTCTGTCAGGTTCATCTTCCTCAGGATGAGCAGTGTGATTTTCAGAAGACCCTCTCTGAGTCTGCTATAACCCTCATCATCATGATGGTCTCCTTCAGAGCATTCTGGGTAATCTGGACTCAGTAGTCTCTTAAAGCCTTTTAACTCAGAAATGATTTTGTGCTCAAGCTCCTGAAATCACAGCGAATATTCAGACAATAAACCTCCATTCAGTCACAGAGAAGGAGAACCAAAGGATCAATACACAAGAGTCAAGCTTGTTTTTTTGTAGTTTAGTCAAAGGCATGAATACTAGTTAAAAAATTACCTAATTATATCACACCTGTTAATAATCCGTGTCTACTAGGGATGTAACGGTATCAAAATTTCACGGTACAGTAATACCTCGGTGTGAATGGCACGGTACAGTATTTATTGAATCATTTGCATAAAAAACAAAACTAATTAAGAGGCTCAAAAAAGTGCCAGAAGTGTTTATTAAACAGTTTACAAGAACACTGAACATATCAGTGGCACACGCATTAGCCATCTATCTGTAAACTAAAACACTAAACATTTTAATAACAAAAAATTATTAAACCTTCCACACATCCGATTTAAAACCCGCTTTAGATTCCTAGATGACGTCATGTCAATTTGCATATTCATTACGTCAGTGTGTCATATTATCTTGCTTTTTTTAGCAACATAATATCAACTGAAAGCCCTGCTCCTCTCAGCCGCTCGCTGAACAGAACAGACACAGAGAGAGGTGTGCGTGCGCCGGGAAAACAAGAGCTCACGCTCGCGCTGCAGTACCGGAGACTCGCTGAGGTTTGTCCAAGATGTCGCTAGATTTGTCGCAAATCGCTTTTAGGGAAAAATGTCGCCAAGGGGGTCTGAAAAATCGCTAAATTGGCAACACTGATATTTATTGACAACAGACCGATGGGCACGGCTGGGCTAATGGGAATTGTAGTTCCCGCTACATCCCGTTCGCTCCAACTTTTCTCAGAAGACCTATCGTATTATTGAGTCATGCGACCACGGTATTACCGAAAAAATTTCATATTGCGGTACGGCGGAATTTACAATACCATTACATCCCTAGTGTCTACATATACTGAGGTTAAAAGAGGAAGTTTGACTGGATTGGCTGTTTGATAGATTGATGTTCATCTTTGTGCTGCGGGCAGGTTACATGGATTCAGCTTCTTTACTTTAGTGGTTTACAGTGACCTACAAATTATCTTATGTGGGTAGCACAGATTTCTACATTTCTGAATACTTTAACCCTGAGAGTTATTGTGTTGGGATGGACACGCACACAAATAAACAACAACAACAAAAAACAACAACCTTAAAAATGAAGTCTAAGTTCTTCTTTGCTGTATGTGTTTCTGGTCCTTCGTGTTTTTCACTGTAGTTAAACAAATATTGAATATTTTTATAAATATGCAATAACGTATTTAATACACATTAGTATATTTATCAATATAATATATATTTCTTAAACTGCAAACTAATCAACACCTCAGATCAGCAGATGATTCTCCCAAGCTGAAAACAATTGGTTGCCTCATTGACTGGTCACTCTTCATGGACACACAGCTGGGTTCAGGAGATTCGTTCTCACACAGACTGAAACACAAACAGCACAGCAGTAAAACAGTTTCTGAAAATCTCACACTGCTCTGACAGAAACACCTTCACTCTTTCAACTTCCCATAACGTTCACCTCTTTCCCTTTTTTTGAAATGTGTGTAATCTAGATTTTGTGTCAGTATGAGGAACTAAACCGGACGTTACCATTTTCGTTATTTTTCTCGGGATACAGATATAATTAAATTACTGATATCTCAATAGTAGCATTTTTTTACTGTGAATTCTCTATGAAGCAAATGAAGCCCTCATCCCAGGATCCTTTGAGGAGGCAATGTCCATGACAGACCAGGGGACATCAGGATCATCAATGTGGGCCAGATAATCTTAGTTTTTTGGATAACTTGCAATTAGCTACTGTGAAATTCAACTTCCCATTTAACTGATGAAAGAGTTCATCTACTAGGTTTAGGTGTAGAGATATGGTCAAGACTATATTTTTGCATTAAAATGTTGTTCCAGGGTCAACAAAATATGTTGACCTAAGGACATATCGAACTTGACAATATCAGGACGTGCTGGGCAATATGGCAAAACATATCATATTACCATTTTATTCAGGAATGTCACAGTTGTATCATGATTCTTTGTCATGTTGATTTACTATTTAGCAAGTTGTCTGACCAATACAGCCAATCTAATTCTAAATTATATAACAAATTTTAAAAAATGAACAGCAGACCAAAGTTTTAGGCCAGAGTGGGCGGAGATAAAAATCTTTGTCATTATTTCACCTTTGTTATTAAAAATACATTAGATTACAACCAAACAGTTGCTAGTCCACAGCAACATCCATAGTATTTTTTTTCCAAACCAGCAACAGTTTGGTTACCCACATTAATTACCCTCAAAATATCTTTTGTGTTCAGCAAAAGAAAGAAATTAATACAGATTTGGGACAACATGTGAGTGAGTAAATAATAACAGAAATGACATTTGTGGGTGAACTATCCCTTTAATCACTTTTAACATTTAATAATGTAGTACTGTCCCTTTAAGATCTGCACACAACCTTTTCTCTATATACTGTTTACTTTTACTTTAGACATAATTAGCTGTGTTTATATGTAAACCTTTGTGTGATTTTGACAGTATTACAAGCAAAATCCATCAGACGTGAAAGACAACTTATAAGATGAGTAATGTTACTCAGCTCAGTAAACTGTTTCAAAGTAAGCTCGCGCTTCGTATGTAAAGTACGCGCTCAGAACAAAGTCAGAATAGCTCGTGAATTCAATGTTTAACCAGCAAGGCTTGTGTCCCGTAAGTGTAACTCTGCTGCTGAGATAACGTTTGATGTGAATGTATGTCGCACTGTACAGAATATTGATGCTGCTGCAGCTGATAGAATGTGCGTTGTAGGACAATACTACGATATTTCTTTAAAAGCTGGTCGTGGAGAAATTTTAATCATTCACCATCTAATACAGTTATATCACACACCCCTAACTACCAAGTACACACACAAACACGCACAACGAAATCACTTCACTAAGCTTTGTTATGAACATGCAAAACTGTATCGCACGCGTGCTAATCGGACAGACCAGTTTTTCATAGCACGTGGGACATATGTCGCACGTGCTATGAAAAACTGGTCTGTCCGAAAAACTGTACAGCCCTGATATCATATAGATACAGACAGACAGACACAGAAACCTGTAGACAATGTCCATAGCATATCTCACCTGGACTCAACAGAAGAGTTTTCCTCTCTGTAGAAATCTGAAAGATCCAACGGTTTGTTTTTCCTCACAGTCACATCAGTGTGTTCAGGTAAATATGATTCACCCCCCAGAATCTGACTGTAAATTAAAATATTTATATAATAAAAATATTTTTTTTGATATAATGCATTTATCGTTTCTAAACATTTTGAGTTTTTCTCACCTCTTAACTGTCTTTATCTGTGTGTAATGTTCTTCAGAGAGATTCATTCTGTAGGCCACGGTTTCGTCTAAAAGCAGATGTTGATCCACAGAGTGAGTTATGAATCATCTCAGTTATAAAGTTCACCTCGATCTCAACAGTCAGTCCTCAGTAATGACCTGAACACATGAAAAACATGTGTTTCATCCTAACATTATTTAAACAGAATCAAATTCTTCACAAACAGCATAACAAGTTCAAGCTAAACTGAAACTAAAAGTGGTATCTGATGATTTACAGACTATTGTGTTTTACTGTATCTCCTAATGCCATTTAAACTGCTTTCAAACGATCAGATATTGCTTATTGTTGTAATTTACTTTAAACCAGTCTGGACTGATTTTGACAATCAAAGATTATTGTGAAATTGCGATACTCACTTTGTTTTTCTCTCTCAAGGTAGTTTACTTCCTGAAATGTCACTTTCTTGTGGCAAGGAGGAGTTTGGAGTCTCTTAATTCTTTATTATTTAAATTTCTAACCCCTGAATGCATTTTCCTCACAGGGGTAAATTAAGGATATCCAGGAACAGTTGATTTGGTTATAGAATTGGGTGCAAGAGCGTAGGTGATCTTTAGTGGAAATACGTTGAAATAGTTGATTAAGACCTGATTGTTCTGAAGTTGACAAACAAAGCTTTTATTTACTTATATTTTTGAAAGAATTTTACATTCTGCAAGTATTCCAAAATATTTTATTGGTATATTAACTGAAGTAAAACTGTACATTGACAATATTGGAGACTTTTGAGCTCCCTCAGGAACACATGTCATGAGGAACAGGAAAATTAACTTTTGCACTTTTATCATTTTACATAAACGCATTGTATGTTATTTCATTCAATACAGGTGGTGGTCAAATGATGACAATATCTTCAAAATGTTGATTTATTTCACTATTTCCATTCAAGAAGTGAAACTTGTATAATGTATACATTCAGTCCACACAGACTGATCTATTTCAAGTGTTTATTTCTTTTAATTTTAATCATTATAACTAATGAAAACCCCAAATTCAGTATCTCAGAACATTGGAATATTGTGAAAAGGTTCGCCTGGTGCCACGCTCTAATCAGCTGCAAAGGCCTTTAAATGATCTCTCAGTCTAGTTCTGTAGGCTACACAATCATGGGGAAGACTGCTGATTTAACAGTTGTCCAAAAGTGAAGTGACTTGTGGCAAGGTATGGTGACCCATACTTGGAATTTGTGCTCTGCATTTAACTCATCCAACGTGCACACACACAGCAGTGAGAGGTGAACAATCACACACACACCGTGAACACACACCCGGAGCAGTGGGCAGTCAGTGCTGCAGCACCCGGGGAGGAGTTGGGGGAATGGTGCCTTGCTCAAGTGTCTCACCTCGTCGTGGTATTGAAGGTGGAGAGAGTGCTGGGAATACACTCCCCCCACCAACAATCCCTGCCGGACCTGGGACTCGAACCCGCAACCTTTGGGTTACAAATCCAAGTCCCTATCCATTAGACGACCATTGACACCTTGCACAAGGAGGGCAAGACACAAAAGGTCAAGGGCTGGCTTTTCACAGAGCTGTGCCCAAGCACATTAATAGGCGAAGGGAAGGAAAAGATGTGGTAGAGAAAAAGTGTACAAGCAAATAGGGATAACCGCACCCTTGAGAAAATTGTGAAACAAAACCCATCCAAAAATGTGGGGGAGATTCACAAAGAGTGGACAGCAGCTGGAGTCAAGAAGCACTACACACAGACATGGCAAGACATGGGTTTCAGCTTTGCATTCCTTGTGTCAAGCCACTCTTGAACAAGAGACAGTGTCAGAAGCGTCTCCTGGGCTAAAGACAAAAAGGACTGGACTGCTGCTGAGTGGTCCAAAGTTATGTTCTCTGATGAAAGTAAATTTAGCATTTCCTTTGGAAATCAGGGTCCCAGAGTCTGGAGGAAGAGAGGAGAAGCACAGAATCCACGTTGCTTGAGGTCCAGTGTAAAGTTTCCACAGTCATTGATGGTTTGGGGTGCCATGTCATCTGGTGTTGGTCCACTGAGGTCCAAGGTCAACACAGCTGTATACCAGGACGTTTTAGAACACTTCATGCTGCTGACCAACTTTATGGAGACGCAGATTTCATTTTCCATTAAGACTTGGCACCTGCACACAGTGCCAAAGCTACCAGTACCTGGTTTAAGGACCATGGTATCCCTGTTCTTAATTGCCCAGCAAACTCGCCTGACCTTAACCCCATAGAAAATCTGTGGGGTATTGTGAAGAGGAAGAGCGATATGCCCAACAATGCAGAAGAGCTGAAGGCAACTATCAGAGCAACCTCCATGCTACGCCGCATTGATGCAATAATTCAGACAAAAGCAGCCCCTACTAAGTATATTGAGTGCTGTGCATGCTCATACTTTTCATGTTCATACTTTTCGGTTGGTCAAGATTTCTAAAAATCCTTTGTTTGCATTGGTCTTAAGTAATATTCTAATTTTCTGAGATACTGAATTTGGGGTTTTCATTAGTTGTCAGTTATAATCATCAAAATAAGCACTTGAAATATATCAGTCTCTGTGGAATGAATGTATACATTATACAAGTTTCAATGGAGTTAGTGAAATATATACATTTTTTGAAGATATTCTAAATTATATGAGCAGCACTTGTAAACACTTTCATAAGTGTCCAGTAGATGGCTGCAGTGATCCACTCATGATGCTCACTGTAGCCCAGAGCTTCACATGCAGAGAGCCCCACGACGAATTGCACTGAAATGTTGAAGTTATATTAAAATAACATGAAAATTAATATAAAATGAAGTAAAGATAAAATAAATAAAACAGGATAAATGCACTTAAAAGATATGAATCATAAAATGCTCTCAAAAATATGCTGGTTTCACTCATTTGTATTTATAATATTAATCACAGTAAATTTGTCTGATGTGTTAACACCTAGTTTGATTCTAAAAACATAAAAACACAACATCATTACAGCAGAATTAGTAGTGGAAAATTAGTAATTAGTAAACTAGAAATAATCCATTACTTCAAAAGTAACTGATTACTGGTGAAGATATACAAAACTGATTTTATTTTTATTTTATTTATTTATTCATCTATAACATAAGAGTAAACTAAATAAATACAAAAGCATAAATACAGACGCATTGTTACATACAAGTAGACTTTTGGAAAGGGTGGTTTAATATTATGAGTGACATAATAGATGTATTATTGCGTCAATGTTACGAGAACATGAGTGACAACTCCATTCTACCAATAGCGACCAGCCTCAGAGTAGCAACGGTCCAATCAGGAAGCGGTGGGCGTGAGCGAAGGATTAGCGAAAGATCGCGCTGTATTGAACTGGACGCTGATATCTTTATAATTGTTATATTTCCAATATAACGCGCTAGTGTCACAATGGTGTCGCATTCGCTGGCGTTACCCATGATCTGTTTCACCACGCTGTGGGCTCTGGTCGGGGTTGTCGCCCCGTTTTTTGTACCGAAAGGACCAAACAGAGGGTGAGGACTGATGCTGGAATAGGCCCTTTCATCCTTCATCCATCTTTAAACGCATCCGTTCTTTTACAGCATTGCCTGTGTCATTCATATGCTATTGCAATTGTATTCCTCATGCTGATTTTTTATATAATGTTTCGATTGCAGTGTCATCATAACCAGTTTGGTGCTGACCGCCGTTTGCTGCTATTTATTGTGAGTATGATGGATCATTTTGGGAGAATAATTCAAAATAATCATGGAATAAAAAAATAAACCGTGCATTCTAATGCTAATAAATTCGCTGTTTACAGTGCATTTTTGCTGTTATTTGTTTGCTGATGAAATAACTACAAAGTATGAAGTTTATTTTGAATATTCATTACTGTATTCATATACGTTTCAGCTGGTTAGTAGCAATACTGGCCCAAGCAAATCCTCTATTTGGACCTCAGCTTAAAAACGAGACCATCTGGTACCTACGCTACTTCTGGGAGTAGATGGAGGTAAACTGGTGTTTATATCAGCTTATCTAATGAAAACTGCATGCAATAGCTAATGATCGAGAGGTTTATGATTGATTCTCATGTGTTGCAGGTGTCCTCCAGAATCTCATCTGGCTTTTTTGTTTTGTTTTATTCCTTAAATATCATTATTATAAACAGTAAAACCCACAAAATAGTGAAGGATGGACTCAGAGGGAACAACATCTGTGTAATGAAAGAAGTTGCAGCATTTTACAATTTTGTTTTTCCATTTACAATAAGAATGATTTAACTTTTGTTTAAACATAAACATGTTACTTAACGTAATTTAAAGAATAGTACTCTAAAAATGTACAAAGAAATGTTATAGTGATATTCTTGTGAGTTATAAGAATGTCACCCTGTGTATTTTTGGGTGTCTGAGAGTATATGAGTAAATGTATTTTGTTTTGCATCAAGGCACAGTTTTTTTTTTTGTCTTTTTAATATTATGTTGTCCTCGCTTTCATGTGACACTGTATCCATGTTTACCTTATGCAATCATTTTTATATTTATTATTGTTTTTATCTGTAAATGTGATATTCGGTCATCGTGTGAGGATTTTGAAGTTGTGCAGTACAAAATAAAACGTGAATCTACTGAATATCTGTGTGATGGACTAGCTTTACTATATTACTTCCTGCACTCACACAGACACAATAGAGGAGTTAGCATACAAAATCTGTGAATATCTGATTTATGAATTGATGACAAGAACCATACAACATGTCAGAAGCAAAAGCGAATGGCTAATGTTAGAAAAGTTTGCGTGGGTAGTCTACAGTGTAGATATATATTGACAATATATTGTCGTGACTGAAAGGACCAGTTATTAGTAGATTGTCAGAAAGAAAAAGCAAAAAGACTTTGTAGGTTGATTAATTGTGATCTGTTTGGAACTGAAAAACATTTTAGAATAAAGTGCACACAAAACAATTTTGTGTATTCATATCCTATAATAACTTTCCTTTTCTTTAGCTAGAAATTTTAACTACGGTTACTTAGACTATGATATACAACCACTATGGGGAATCATTATTTATGAATATTGATTATTATTTAGCCAACAGTGCTTTCAAACTTTTCCAGCCTTGGCTGAAGTAGTGTTCACTGGAGTTAAGACTGTATGACTGTGAATCATATAATCACAAACACTTATCTTAAGAAAGAAGTTTTTAAAATTAGAAAAAAAAGACTGTGTACTTAACATCTTCCCATACTCATACAGCATTGCGAACAACATTAAGAGAAATAAAAAAGCAGATGAAAACCTCAAATCTTGCCCTGGTGGGCCAATATACTGCAGAGCTTAGCTCCAATCCTGATCAAGCACACCTACCTGTGATTATCTAATGATCCTGAAGACACTGATTAGTATGCTCAGGTGTGTTTGATTATGGTTAGACTATTGACTTAAAAGTTAAACATACAAACACACACACACATATACGTTTTTAATAACCAGATTTATAAAATTTACAAGTAGTCCACAGCGCTTTAAGAGTGGGCGGAGCACGACAAACCTCCGATTCTTTGATTGGTCGACGTTCCTCTATAGGATTGTGGGTATTGTAGTTCTTCATCAGAAATAGCGCAGTTAAACGTGATTTTAAATAATATAATAAGATTAAGTATATATCATTGACAACCAACCTTTTAAGCTTATGATACATTTGTTTTTACAAGCTTACATTTCGTTAATCAATGCCAATAGCCTTAAGGAGAAAATGAAAGGGATTTTTACGTCCGGAAGCAGTAACAAGTCGCTGTCAAGTGCTGTGCGTTGACATACCTCTAAACAATTATTTATAAGTGACAGAACGTTTTAAGAAGCTTTCCACACAACGACAGAACCATATAATTAATGTTCAATAGCTTGGGATTCGTGGTATTGCACGCGGACTTCAGTCAGTGACGCTAAGTAAACACTGCTTTTGCACGAGAAAGCGAGCTGCTCCTTCAGCTGTTCATTACACGCAAGCTTTCTTTTCTTCAGATATAACAACAACAGCATAATAATAAACACTTATAACGACGATAGATGTGACACTAACGTACTTGTCAAGTTTTCTGACAAAGCAGGCTAAATAAGGACTTCTGCACCAACCAGGTTTGCAAAAATAAATAAATAAGTACTTGTCTCATGTTATATGCGTTCATTCATTTGAGAGCCTACAGATTCATAAACATATTTATGACAACATGCTTCTCAGATGTTTTCTCAAACGTGGTCAGTATTTAGAGGTGATAAGTGTGTTGATTATTAACTGCATGACAGCTTTAGATTATACCAGAGTTCACATTTTCCTTTAACCACATGTTATCACAACCAGCCAGCGGGATGTTTGCAGTGAGAAGCTTCAGTCCTCTGTGCAGAAGATCAGCTGTTTCCACATGGAGAAATAAAAGCCAAAGTGCTGCGAAGAGGCTGGATATAAGTGGGATTTATCCTCCCATTGCTACTCCATTCACTCAGAGCGAAGATGTGGATTACCAAAGACTTGACGACAATCTTAAGAAGTACGCCAGTTTACCTTTCAGAGGTGGGTTTTTTCATTTTCTGAACAAATGCACAATACCCTATGTAAACCAAGAGGACATGTTATAAATCAAAAACCTACAACGTTTAATTATTGCAAGGCTATGTACTGTAATATAGACTTTGTGCAATATTTAACAGACCGTTAAGGTTAAAGTCCACTTTTGCATGGATGTATTGAAAATGACTCGATCTCGATATATGTTTCCTCATCCTACCTAGTCTAATTGTACCACTCACTGTTTATTGCATTGGCAGGTCTGGTGGTGCAGGGATCGAATGGGGAATATCCATACCTGACACCAGAGGAGAGGGTGGAGGTGGTGAAGAGAGTCAAACAGGCACTGCCGAAAGACAAGTTAGTCATGGCTGGATCTGGCTGTGAATGTACGTCTCTCTTGGGCATTTATTTATGTATTCCAAGTGACATTTACAAGATAACATTTGTTTTGTTTTCTTGGTCTAATATTTTAGCCACCAGAGCCACAATCCAGATGAGCCAGCTGATGGCAGACGCGGGTGCTGACTGTTTGTTAGTGGTAACACCGTGTTTTTACCGCGGTCGAATGGATAGCCGAGCTCTTATTAACCACTACGCTAAGGTAGTCTTGAATACTTGTTTTCTGTGTTTAATCAAAGACTGTTCTCTCCCTTGGGATCAAGTGGAAGTGTGGACGTATCGTGGCGCTCATTTGCATTTTACTTTGTTAAATTGTGGTTCACACTTTGTCTTATTAAAATACATCGTTGCTTTCTTCTACCTTAAGGTGGCAGATTCCAGTTCAGTGCCGGTCGTGTTGTACAGCGTGCCAGCAAACACGGGTCTTGACCTGCCTCTGGATGCAATAATTCAGCTTTGCCAGCATCCAAATATTGTCGGCCTCAAAGACAGCGGTGGAGATGTAAGAGCTGGCATTATACATATTTAATACACGGCAAAAAATGCTTTTCAAGCCTACATTTATTTATTTCTTTTTTCTGTATTTTATTTCTTTTCGTTTCTTATTTCAAACAAAAAACAAGATTATTTTGTTTACCCCACTGGCAGATTATTTAGCTTGTTGTAAGCAAAATCTCACTTAATTTTGACTTGTTTCTTCTGAAAACTTTTTTCTTGTCTAGAAAATCCTTCTTGATTTAAGAATTTTTTGATATTTTGTCTGGAAACAAGACAAAAAATTGTGTATTTTGCAGTGTATATGTATTATATATATATATATATAGAGAGAGAGAGAGAGAGAGAGTTTAAAATGTCTTAATGACAGATTTTTTTCTTACAAACATGAAGTGGTTCAATCACGTTATATATTAGTTCTTTCTTACATTATATGTATATGTACTGTGTACATTAATTATTATTTAGTAAATAAATACACATACATACAGTATATATTTTGAAAATATTTACGTTTGTACATTTATATGTTCATGTGACCCCCAAAAATACATTGTATGGGTCAAAATGATAGATTTTTAGTTTATGCCAAAATCAGTGGGACATTAAGTAAAGATCATGTTCCATAAAGATATTTATTGTAAATTTCCTTCTGTAAATATATCAAAACGTAATTTTTGATTAATAATATGCATTGCTAAGAACTCAATTTTAAGGGTAATTTTCTCAATATTTCGATTTTTTTATTGCACACTCAGTCCTGTCCTAACAAACCATACAACAATAGAAAGCCTATTTGTTCAACTTTCAGATGTTGTATAAATTTTAAATTTTTAAAAAAATTTACTCTTGTGACTGTTTTTGTGGCCCATATATATATAAAATACATAACATATTTTACTAAAATATATAAATGTATGTGTTTATATACATAATAAATATACACAGTAAATATCCATAATGTGTGTGTGTGTGTGTATATATATATATATAAATATGAAAACTGCAATTTTGAACTATTATAATTTGAAGTGTATTTCTTTTATGTATCATTCATTTGCTTTTGACATTGACCGTTTGAATTCTGCTAATGTCTTTTAAAGTCATTAATTCAGTTTTTCTCCATGAGCTGCTATTTCATTTAAAATACTCTCAAGCATACAAGTGAGCAGAAAGAAAATGATTTTCTCTTTCGATCACTTGAAATATTTCCTATGGACTTACTTTTTGTCTCAAAGAGGCATTGTGTTATTATAAACTACTTCAGTAAGTACATTAGGTGTAAAAATAATGTTTTTTTTCCCTGTTCACAGTCTCCATTATCTGTTTTTTCACTCCCCTTTATCACCTTGAAACACTTTAATATTTGATAACTGACAGATCACCAGAATAGCTCTGATAGCGCAGAAAACCAGATCGCAGGACTTCCAGGTTCTTGCAGGATCCGCTGGTTTCCTCCTGGCTGCGTACGCCATCGGTGAGAATAAGTCTTTAATAATCTTTTATTCTTCTTCAAAACAAGAGCGAATTGCACTTTCACTATCTGTATATCATACAGTACAATATACATATGTACCTATTTATTTACCTTCACATTTACACATCATTTTTAATAATCATTACACATTAATAACACCCTGCCATACAATATTGATATATCTTTTGCTTATTTATTGTTTTTAAATGATTAAATAGTCAGTTTTACAGCACATACTACCACAATATATACCTACAGTTAAACTTTAAACATACAGTACCTCACTTTTTCTTTTTTGTTTTCAGTTTTTTTGCTCTTTATAGTAGGTGACAGAGTTGTGGGAGCTTTGATGTAGATCTACTTAATGTCATAATGCAAAAATATTTAAATAGACATAAAAATAGGCTTTGACTTAAGGTTAATTATGACCTACGTCGCAGTTGATTTATTCTTTGTGTCTGTAAGAAGTGTTTCAAATTACTCATAAAATACAGAAAGTGCATTAAGAGTAATCGTTTAAACGTGACCAACAATTTGTGACCATAATAAAAAACAAATCAAGCAAATTGTTGCCATTCACCTCGAAGGGCGACCGATTAATGCACATTGACAGAAATAACAGTAGAAAGACGGTGCTTAATACAAACATGTCAGTCCTAATACAACATTCACCTTATTTTTCTCATAACAGCAAAGTTTGATAACTTACGAGGAGACAAAACTACAGTTAATCAAGTGCCAGCTCGTGGGAGAGCGTCTAGGAATTAAACACAATCAAAGTCGTCTTAATATAAGTCAGAAAGACTGGGGGTGGTAGGGTCGCTAGGCCGTTATCTTGAACATAGGTGGTGTCAGGCTGTCAATCAAACTGTTGTTCATATGGGAGAGGTCTGTAGTGTGTCAGTCACATAGAGAACGTCTTGGTTACGTATTGTAACCCTCGTTCCCTGAAGAAGGGAACGGAGACGTCACGTCGGTGACCGATGAATAGGAATCCCT
>JAUCMS010000049.1:10217367-10235610 GCA_032357445.1 Enteromius radiatus | reverse complement strand
TAAAAACAAACTTTTTTGACATTTTTTGCAGTGGATGACATCACACACTAATTTGCATATTCCCTGAATTATAAAAACAAATTTAGAAATTTGACCTTTGGTCAAACAGACATGCATCCAGGTTGCCCTAAACACCTCAAAACCCTTCAAATGCTCGAACCCCGGTAATTGCTGCTTGCAGCTATATTTATACCTTAAATTTTTGTTAAGCCATGACTTGAAAACGCATCTTGAGGAACTACAACAGCCAGTCATTTTCTCTGGGATTTTCTAAAAAGCAAACCTCAAATGATCAGTCAGCTTTTTGACATTGAACTGCTTTTGTTAAATATTGGACCTCTTAATGAAGAATGATTTTCAAATGTACATGGATCTCGTACTTATTTTTTATTTCTTTCTCTTTTCAGGAAAATTTGGTTGGTTTGAACAACCAAGTGTTATCAGAAGCTGACAGCTTCAAACAAGAGCAGTCCAACATTAACAAACTTGAGAAGCAAGCAGAGGATTTCCTCAATGTTGTCTTCTACAGAAAGGGTAAGACATGTATTATATCGTACTTTAAATCAACTGACACCAAAGTAGTTGATAAAGTGAAGATACTTTTTTAGGGTTTGAGCGCGTAGCGCTGATTATTATTATTATTATTATTTATTATTATGATTCTGCCCTAAAGCTGATCGTGCAGCCCAAACCGTAAGGCCTAGAAAGCCGAACCCCGGTAATTGCTGCTTGCAGCTATATTTATTATTATTATTCTGCCCTAAAACTGATCGTGCAGCCCATGTATAAAAAAATAATAATGTGTATGTATATATATATATATATATATATATATATATATATATATAAAATTGTGTAAAAAAAAAATAAAATAATGTTTGTGTGTGTATGTGTATATATATATATAAAATTGTATAAAGATTGTATAGAAATTGCCAAAATGAATTATTGCCATAACTACTTAAATTGTATAAAAAATAATAATAATGTGTGTGTGTGTGTGTGTATATATATATATAATTGTATAATTTATTTTATTTTATTTTTTAAATACAATTCAAGTAGTTATGGCAAGAATTCATTTTTGCAAATTTAAATAATATTCAATTTTAACGCACAGATTATACACACAGCACATGTATACGGATGTCTTGATGTTCAAATGTTTTTAGTCTTCTGTTTCTCTTCCTGGCAGTGTGTATTGGATGTTTTTTACTCTAAACGGCCTTAGGAAGTGGCTTTTCCTTTTTGGAAGTCTGCAGGACTTTACTGCTCCGTAGGAAATGTTTTCAAAGGCTTGTTGGCTTTGATTTTAACAATGGCACTAACCGAGAGTATTGTGAAAGAGTTTAACGATGCAGTGTTTATAAGATATATAAAATTCATATAAGAGAAAAATTGATGAGAGGTACTTTTAGTCAAATATTAACTAATACATGCGTGTTCAGTAACAATACTGCAAGAGATTTGTTCAAATTGTTACTCAAAATAAAATAAACCTAAATGTTATAAAAGTGTAGCTTGAAAACTGAAATATAAATACAAAAATACATTAAAAAAGTGTGAGTAAATAGCACTGAAAGATAGGCTTTATTAATATTTTTTTATCTGAAACATATTTCCCTGTATCTTTAAAACACGAGTAAGCTTATTTATTCAGCTTCCAGATGATCTGTACATTTCCAAATATTGACTCTTATGACTGGTTTTGTTGTTCTGGGTCACATATTTATTCCTTGGTGTATTTTCCCTTCAGCAGACCTCCCGAGATTTACAGACCCCCACATTCCTCTAGTGGCTCGTGAGATCATGCAGCGAATGATCCGACAGTTCGCTGCCGAATATACCTCAAAAACCAGCTCAACTCAGGACGTACCCCAACCCCAGTCCCAGCCCAACGGCACCAAGGACCAAAGCCTGCCGAAAGCGCCCTCGCTGGAGCCGGACGCCTCCACACCCGGTACCGGCGCCGCTGCCTCCGCACAGAATCCCGTCCTCAGCAAGCTTCTCATGGCAGACCAAGACTCCCCGCTGGACCTCACCATCAAGAAACCAGAGACAGAACCCAGCGAACAAGGTCAGACACCCTCATTCCTTCTGTATTGCGACACTTATATATATGAAATTAAATATGTTTTTCAAAAACAAGTTATCATATAAAAACCATATATACAATATATTTGTAATATTTCGCCTAGATTTTAGATCCAGTTAAAATGATCAAGGAATGTATTCTGTATTCACAGAAACATCAAAAGTCAAAATGAAGCAAATTAATTGTTCAATAAGTGTTTTAACCAAATTTATTCAAACAGTTCAAAAGAACTGAAACAAAGGATTAAATATTTTCCCCAAAATATGTAATTAAATGTATTAATGAGAGCACAGATGAAGCATAAATAGCATGTTTATACTGAATATATATATACTTATACTTAAAATAGCTTTTTCCCCCCTCGATGCATAAATTATATGTATAAGAGGCTCATATTTCAAAGTAAAAACGTGAACTTTAAAAAATTAAGAACTATTTTATAGTGAAACATTTGTACCTGAATGTTAATAGGGCATAATATTTGTTTAATTATCTAATTATGTTTTAATAATTAAAGAGTTATTATTTTATTTAGTAATAATAATCATCATAGTAATTATTAGTGATATTGATTATATACGCACAAAAACCAGAACCGCAGAAAGAGAAGTGTCCAGCAGTATAACATTTTCAAAAGAAAGTTGGATTTATGTGGTTAAAAGAAAACTAGACTGTTTAATTCAGTGATTCAGTTTGGTCTTAGAATATGATGTTTTTATTTACAGATGGAGTCCTTGACCTTTCAACTAAGAAGAACCACAGTCATGGTAGTGTCTCACTGAAAAGCTCTCATGGTTTCTCAATCATGCCCACAGCTAAGGGGTAAGAAGTATTTTTTCCCCCGAGTGTAACATGCAGTTTTTACAGGAATAAGCTGCATTTTTTCTGTTCATTTTATATTCGTTATGCAGTGTCTGTAATCCTGTTAAAACATGAAATGTGGCGTTATCTGCTTTTGCTATAAAACAAACTTTAAATATGTAAAAAAAAATAATAATTCAGGGAATTTCAATTTTGGAAATTACTTGATTATTTGTTGACGTTATTATTACTTAATCAAAACATCCAGACTGCAATTATAGATATTACTTGGAATTAGGGCTGGGCGATATGGCAAAAATGTAATCTCGATAATTTTTCCCCATATTGAACGATTACAATATATATTTCGATATAAGCTGTTAATGCTGCCAGCTTTAAAAGAGTGTCCCAACAATGACTACAGTTAAAGTATAGTTTAGTATGGTAAATCAGTAAATGTACCAAATGTAAACATAAATTAATTGTAAAAGCATAATAATTAGCCAAATAAGTTGAATGGAAGCTAAGCACAGATACAAAATACTGTATTGTATTTGTCTAAAGACATGTGTACATCCCTTAATTAAATGGACACCTCTTGCCCTTTTACTGAGACCTTGCCCTCTAGTTGAAGCCACGACCAAATCCAGCTGTATTTCTACACAGAATCCAGCTGTTTAACCAGAGCTGCATCCTTCTGCCCTAACACACTAAAATAATGTTTGTATTAGTGTTAACGATACTTCAGCATTATCTGTAACTTACTCTCAGTTAGGGTACGTTCACACGAAGCATCTAAAAACACGTGGAAAACGCGAGGTGCGTCGCTTCCTTCACCCATTTCAAAGCGCTTGGGCGCTCGCGCTTCTGTAGTGTCTGCTGTTACTAGGCAACCATGAAGGCGCCGTCAGTTTCCTGTCGTCTTCTCCCACGCGGATGCGCCCTGGATGTCAGGTGCGAAACGCTCAATTCGAAAGACGACATGGAAATCACTCGTGCCTAACGCTTCATTTGCGTCTGGTGTGAACGCAAGTTTGTGTCAAGTTTGCTTCTCAAAGTGCGGTAGGAATTTATCTTTGACGTGCACGGCACGCACAAGCTCAACTCAGCTGATTGGCTGTTGTCGTATTGTTCTGCTGTGTGATTGGCTCTTAGATTAATCCATATCGAGCGAAAAAAATGTCTAGAGCTTATCATCGTTATTAAAATAAAATAAATCGCGATTCGATATGATATCATTTATCGGCCCAGCCCTACTTGGAATTCACAAGAAACTTCTCAAAACAATAATAATACAATTATAAAATCTGTTTTTGCAAATGAACTCTTAATATGTAATTTAAACAACAAAATGGATTAAATGGGCTAAAATTGAAGGAAACGTGATTGAAAATGTTTTCTTGTAATATCTTTGTTGAATGGTAAGGTAAAATTCATTGTCAATCATATTTTATGTGTAGAAAAATGTTTTGCGCAATTTTTTTAATAAATACTGAATATCTAGAGTCTTATGTGTTTTTGCCGTAGTACAATACAGTCGTCAGAGCTTTTAGTTTAAATGTTAGTGAATGTTTGTGGTCTATGTGGAAGCATCCATAGGATCATTACGTCCAATATTTCGTTTTTTTTTGCGTTCAGTGTAAAAAGGCCTTTACTTGTCGCCATGCTGTAATTGGCAGAAATCATGTGGTAAAAGGGTTGCTCACAAATCGTTTGGTAAAAAACTTGATTATTTAAAATAAGTTAATCATTCTAAATAGTTACTATAGTATAGTTTATCAATGAAAAATTAATTACGTTTGACTTTGTTGGATGCAGTTGAGATCTATTAGATCCAGTGATTTATTTTTACAAAAAAGTAATGGGACACCAAAGTGTACCCTTTTAATGGAAAGTGTCCAATTCGCTTTCTAGCAGACAAAGGAATTTCCGATAACAAACCACATTCTCACATCTGAACATTTTATCTTTCCATATATTAGGCGTTCCCAGAGAGCTGATCACAACTATCGAGATGTTGATGATGAGGATGGCTTGCCACCGAGAAGCTTGCATGATGGGATAAGGGATAATTGTATTGGTTCTGGGCCCCTCAAGCCACCCTTGGCCCGCTCGCTCCTCATAAAAGAGGAACTCCTGAGCCAGAAACATCGCCTCCTTGGCCAACCTCTTTCATTGGCTAGCCTAGAGTCTGTGGGTCTCCTCAACAGCCAAGCCCAGTCCCTTCTTTCCCGTGATGGGACATGGGGGAAAACCCATCTAGACGGCCTTCTGAAGCTCAAACAAGTTAGCGCTGACCTAAATGACCTGCCTCTTTTCCAAGAGAACCAAGGCGTGTTCACCAAGAGTACAAAGTCCCACGACACCGGTTCCATCACAGTAAAGAAAGAACCTGGACACTCCCCTCCAGTTGACTTGAAGATCCCACAAGTCAGAGGTATGGATCTGTCATGGGATTCCCATGGGAATGCCTCGGATCTCTACAGTTACAGCTCTATAGCTTTGGGCAATGTGCACTCGGAGAACGCACTCAGTAGGAAGCTGAGGGCCATCTTGCCAAAGCAGAATCGCAGAGCCGCTCTCGGAGGTCTTCTCGATGGTGGAGCCGTGGGCGAGTACTGGGGTGCAGACCTCGAACAGCCAACTTTGGGACCTCAGTATCCGACATCAGATCCGGAGGCAGACCCGACCGGCTCCAAGCAACCCCGAAAGAAAAGGGGACGGTATCGGCAGTACAACAGCGAGATTCTAGAAGAGGCCATTGCCGTGGTGATGAACGGGAAGATGAGCGTTTCGAAGGCGCAGAACATCTACGGTATTCCCCACAGTACCTTGGAGTACAAGGTGAAAGAGAGGATGGGCACCCTGAAGAACCCACCAAAGAAAAAGCTTAAACTGATGATGAGGGCAGAGGGGCCGGACTCTGGGATCACCGCCGAAACCGAATCCACGTCGACACCCGCCACCACACCCATCGCAACACAAGTGGATGTCTTGCAGGGGACAGGAGACAAAGTCGAGTAGATTACACAGAACACCTCATAAAACGGAAAACGTTTTAGATTCTGACAGACACAAAAAAAAACTAAACTGATTTGGAATTGAGGATGGGGCTTTAATTGTGCCAATTTATACTTGCAGTATCTGGGTGAGCACAACTGCAGGGATTCATGGGAGGATTTGAGCCTGATCACTGGGGATAAGAAACGAATTGGCAGTTATCACAGTGGTCGCATTGACACTGCAAGCATTAGCTGAAGTTTTTTACAACATAAAGCAACAAATGCATACTAAAGCCATAAGAGAGTATCGACAGAGACATTTTATTTAAAAAAAAAAAAAAAGCAAGCAGATTAACCCTTTGTTCGCCCCCTTCATCTGAACTTTGCACGCTGCGCCATTAGTGCTCTTGCGTTTTGGACGGCATGCCATTTCGAGAAACGAGAAGCGGGGTTTCAAGGGTTATACGTGCAAGGCTGGAAATTGACCCTTCGAAAATGAATTTATCTCCTCTGATTGGTAGGTTTATGAAATAATTCATGATCTTTAAAACTAATTTATTTCAAATGGAGTTGGATTCTCACCAGGGATCAATCCTAGGCCCGTTTTTCTATTAACAGGTAAAACAATTGCTTTCAACTCTTTGTAGTTTCCTCCTTTTATATTCTGCACCATTGAAACAGACTAAGAATTAGACACGTCCATTTGAAAAAACAAAAAAACAAATGAAGCTTAAGATTAGTCATTCAGGGATGCATGTTTGTGATGTTGAAAAGATTTTTTTTTTTTTTTTACTTTACTGTAACTAAACTTTACTTTAACTCTAGCGCTTTCTTTTGCACTACACTTTCAGTCTGGCGCTCGCCAGAGCCTAAATCTGGCAATTAGACCTGATTACCTCGACACTGCTTGCATTACGCACTTACTGTTCTGTCTGGCGTACCACATAATGCTCATTTTACAGTACTCCACTCTTGGTGAAAGCCGCTCTCTTAAAAGGATTTCGACGCCCACGACGGGACAATGCCGACTTAAGCCACACAGGACAGGAACGTGTTTCCAATTCACATCTTTCTACTAAAATTAATCGAGGGAGGGTGCACGCGGTCAACTTTTTGGCTGATTCTGGCTGCTCCCTCGTCGCTGCTTATAGTCAGTCGCTGACGTGTATATTTATAAAAAAAAAAGAGAGAGCATTTTTCGCAGAGGGTTGGTTTTGGGGAACATAGGTGGGGGAAAATGTAGGTAGGGTTATGACCACATAACCCTGTTATATTATAAATTAGCGTTCTTTCAGAGAGCCAGTTCTTGTCTCTGAATAGTTTCGTTTCCTCATGTAAAACTCAGGGCAACTGAGACAAATATAGCGATCGTGTTTTTAGAGAAACAATGCATCTTACCTACTTGAACTGGAACCTGTGACGCAATTCTCAGTCAATGAATTGGGTCAGGGGCAGGGCTTTATTCCGGGGCGTAGGTCGGGTCGAGCTGAGCCATGGATTGCAGATATCGGTAGGATGTTATCATTCGAAACACCTGGCCAGTTGGGACTTTTCTGAGATCTCTCTGAAAATAGCACTTTGTTTAAAAATAAAAGCGAATATGTTTGGGTGCGTTTTAAAGTAGCTTTTGCAGTAGCGGATAGCATAAAGGAGACTTGCGAGATCAAAGGGGGGAGCGTTTCAACGACCCCCGGCGTCCTGCAGCTTAGACCCAAACATGCTCATTTTGTTTTGAAAAAAAAAAAATTACCTCTTCAATATACGGTGGTCGACAGCTTGAATTCTCAGATTTGTCTAGTGTTGCCTCACTGTTTATTGTCACATTGCCCCTTTTTTCGAATATAAACTGTGTCGTCTGATGTATATAAAACCGAGAAAGCGCATAGATCTGTGAAGATTTCAAAGAGAAGGCTTTTGGAATGGCATGCTCCACTTTGATGTTGTTTTGAAGGGCATTCTGGTATATATATCACTGCCTGGTGCTCACCCAGTCTGTGACAAAAATGATACTTCAAACTTCAGGGTTTCTGATGATGAAACTGACTCTTTGAAATGTACCTTTTATTTATTTCTTTATTTAATTTGAATCATTTAAGTAAATGGCATGCACCAGTTCAGTGGAGGCTGATTAACTATTTATAATCTGACCCTTGGTGGCGGGGTTACACTGTCCCCGGGCTGACCCTAGTGAATTTCCCACACTATATTAGGCTTGTATAAATTGTATATATTTCCTACAATGCTATACTTAGGTATGGTTGTCATTTTAATGATCTCATTAAGCAAAAGATTAATTTAGCGTTGTTAGCTTCGTTTCCTGAAGTCGCTAAGCTATTATAGCCGTGTTTGGAAACACTACTGAAATTAGCAGAGATCTGATTATTTTTAATCAATGCGACGTATAACAGTTAACCATTGATGTGACATATTTGGTTCAGTTTATAAATTATGATCACGTGCTACTGTACTTCTACATGTATGAATAATTAGAATCATATTCATACTTATAAGTATGTGCAAATCCCTTTAGGTCATCTGGCATCAAATGCACCAACACTTTACCAATGCTGAGCGTTTGAAGTGTCTAATTAGAAATGAGTTAGGTCCTTAATCAATCAATTAGATGTATTTATTAATCATTGTGATGTAAAATACTACTCAGCTGTGCTTGATTCTCGCCATTTAAACATTATCGTAATCTGTATTCTTGTCTTGCTTTACAGTAAAACTACCTAAAGGTGTCGATTTCTTGGTTTCTTAGAATATTTGAAACCCTTGAATTACATTTTTCTTACCCGTATTAAAAAAAAAAAAAAAAGATACATTTCGCGGAATTCCCCAATAATTTTTACTGGAAAATAAGACAAAAATGTTAGTGCAAGTAGTAGCAAATTAGTAATAGGTAGCTACAACTAGATTACTACTAGTACAAACAGATTTTATTATAATTGAGTATTTGCCCCTATAATTGGCACTTATAAATTATTGCACTGATGGCTATGACTGGAAACTGAAAGTTTCGAGCGATCAGCTCTCTATTACTAGTCTCGAAAGTTTTGAACTTTCACTTTAAATTCTGCAATCATTATTTATCATCAGCTGTCTGATTCACTACGGTGCATGCCATTTCTACATATTTATTTAATTTGACTTTACAGATTAATGTATTACAGGGTTAACGGCTCCCCCTGTCCAAAAACATACTCCTCTTGAAGAAATTACACCGTCTTTACTCAAATGAATGTAAAACCATTTACGAATAATGTCTTGAAACTAGTTGTTTAGAAAATGAGGCACTTTCACATTTCATACTTTGAACAGACTGTTTTAGTTTTTCTCTTGCTGCTCGTGTTTCAATTTGAATTACATTTTTTTTTTTTTTTTTTTTTTTGCGTTTCTCTGAAACGTACACCTGTAGCCTTCAGTACTTTCGTATCTCAGGATAGATTCAGCAGAAGGGTTCGCAATATTTGTCAGTCGGATAACGATGTAGACATAACTACCTGTACAAGATGCGCATCGACATGTTATATTAACTACAGTCTTTGCGCAATATACCTCATCCTCGGGAATAAACGCGCCTTTCTGTGCCGCATCCTTAAATACCATTCAGGGGCACGTGGAAAGGGAGCAGTTGACACTCTGGGAAATTAATTTTATTTTCCTGTTTCACCCTCTTTTTTGTCTTCTACGAGAGGGATGGCAAGCGAGGCATTTCATGTGTCTGACTGACCAATATTTACGCCCTTTTCATTCAGGTACAGAAAACCGAACTTTTTGAATGCAATCAAAAATTTCGCTTACCATTCGCATCTTGCCAGTAACGGGTCCCATCTTTTGAGTTAAGTTGATCGTCATGGCAAACGTCGAAAGGATACCGTAGGTACCTTTTTCCTGTACTCTGAAATGCGATTTAACCGTCATGGGTGTTTTCGTTAAAAACGCAAATGGAGGTTTGAAGGGGAGAATATGGGACAGGTGGAAATGTTAACCTTTTGTTGTTTTTGTGCTCTCTGTAAACTTGTTTTTAAACTGCATTCCAAAAATTTCAAGAGATACCTTTATATGGAAGAAAAAATCTATACATATACAAATGAATATATATTATATTTATTTTACTGTTTATCTTTTTTTATTTGTCTTTTTTTCTGGTCGAAATTGAAATGCTACACTAAGAAACGATGGAAAACGATGCTACAACCTCAGTTTCTGTACCATGTTGAAGTGCCATTTGCTTTGTCTCAAGTGGCTCTGAAAAGATGCTCAGATAGCCTTTTTATTTTCCTTTTTCTTGACCTCCACTGCATATCCACATAACAGCATTACCTCAGGTGAGATCTCTCCAGAGCAGCTGATTCTACATTTAGTTGTAGAAATCAGGACCTGTACTTGACTTTTACACGTTTCCAAAAAAAACCGCAACTATTACTATTCAAGGAAGCAGTTTATAAATAACGCTAGTCACATTTTTTGTTTTAAAATATGAATGCTTTGCTGCACGGGTCTCTTTTTGAATGCAACTTTATTGACGTTAGCACACAAAAGTTCAAATCAATAAGGCACACATTTGTACGCAACAATGAATACACACTCCATATGCTCTCATGCACACCAAACACCATCAGGTCTACGTCATGTGGATGGTTATACAGTTTTAGGCTATTGGTTTGATAACTCTTGATGTGTAGTCTAACTAGTTAGTTGAGAAAGAAACATAAAAGGCATTTATGGACACATAGGCACTCCAAGTTAGATGATGTTTTATTATTATTACATCTGATTAAATGTCTCCTTTCAGCTGCCATTTATATCAGAGTTATTGCGTTTTTTTTTATCATTTCACCAGTTTTTGAGGTTCAAAGCCTTTTATTTATTTATATATTTTACAAACCACAAGCCAAAATGATCTTATCATGTTGCAGTTCTTTCTTAACTTTGTTCTCAGTGAGAAAAAAAATGAATAGGCACACCTTTATTCAACAGAAAACATCTTCAAAATTGGGAGAAACAAATTGTCGGCAAACATTGCAGTCCAATTCGACACCCATCAATCTATGCACTTGAGAGGATAAAGTTACTTGCATCATAACTGTTTTCTGTGTTTGTGAAAATATTATGTAGTTTTAGGGGCCGTGATATTAAGTTGAAAATTTGATTAGGTTTAGATCTCCATTATTTGCAGCAGTATAGCTTAAAATAGCTGTTGTCATGGTAGAACTTGCAGCACACATCATGGTAAAAGACATGTTTTGAATGTACCCGTCTAGAGAAACATGTCTCGGAGAAAAATGATGGAATATGCACAGACTAGATAAACGCAGGTATTAGTGTTCACCATGATACGGTGTACTTTATGCATTTCTTGGAAGTTTGGCGTCATCCAGAGTGCCTGTTTTGCAGTGTTCAATCGTCGCCGATAGTTCGATAATTGCATTCAGTCATCATTACATGATTAGTTGTTTACTAATTCATAGAAATGATGAGCCCATGATACCTACATATAATTGGTAACAACAATCGAAAATCGTTAACCAAGGCGACTTACAATCTATATGTTATTTTTCTTAAATTAAATTGAATCAGTGTCATCTAAATTGCTTTAATGCAATTAAATAAAAAAAAATAATGCATATATATATATATATATATATATATATATATATATAGGTGAAGTGTGTAATTTTGGGGCCACTATTAGTATTATAAAACATTGTATTTGTTCCAAACAGATAACCACACTGCCAAGTTAGCCAACTAAGGTTAAAATTTTAAATGTAAAAAAAATATTAAACTTCTGTTTAGATGCTTTGCTGTTCCAAGTCTCCATAACCAAATAGTAAATGTAATTTAAATATGACTAAACGTAAAATTGTGAACAGGTTTAACCTAATTGAGACTTCCAAGTTGAGTGGATATTTAAATTGAATGGATAATGTAGCTAGTACAGCATGTAAGCTTGCTTTTAGTGTCCAAATGGAGACATATTTGTGATCTTACCAACAAGAAACGATGCATCTAACCACAGATTCATGATGTTCGTTTAAACTATGATTTCAGGAAACACCAAATTGTTGAAATATGTTGGTAACGACAAAACATCCGACCATAGTGGGCTAACAATGCTGCCAAGAAATGCACCAAGGATCAACGTGCCAGTGTTTACGCTTTTCAGGGAAATCATCCAACAAGTTATTTTCTAGTCAATAAAATTACACACTTCATCGTTAAAATGAGATGTCCCTGCGAAGGCTTCAGTGAAACTGTGAAATATATGGAACAGAGCCATGAAAAGTCAACAATAGTCCGCTGCCTCTCCTGTCTCTGGAATGAAACACTAATATGGATGGCGATGATGGCTTAGTCATTCTTGAGGCTCAGTGAGAGGTCAAATAGAGCGCAAATGAAAGAGAAAATTGGCTTGATCAAATGGTCAAGTTTTTGGCCGTGAAAGGGCTGTGTGTTGCCATGACAATCGTGCAAGATCATTCACAAGTAAAGGTGTGCCTATTCTAGTTCATCTTTCGTTTAAGCAAAACCCACATTCTTTTCTGATATTTTATTTAATACCAAGATTTTTAGCGATGTTTCCCGTGCGATTTCTACCATTGAAATAGAGGCGTGGTTTTGTGTTCATGTGTTGGGAGTTACGATGTTTCCTTCTTTCTGCAGTTTGACCATGTTGGCATTGCATGGGATTTCATGCCTGAATCTGCTCTTGACCATTAACTTCATCCATGACTGTTTCAACCCTGCAGTCCATTGAGTTCTGCGGGATTAGGATTATTAGTTTTGCTACCTCAATTTACAGAAGGTTTTGACATATGAGCCCTTTGGTAGTAAAGCAAAAATGACTTGTATCTTGAGGGACCGACCGTCCCTACAGGCTGTTGTCGATCAGGTTGTATAAGCGTTTGATCGGCTTACGTGCTGTACTGTATGTAGCATTTCAGATGCACGGATAACACTGGCTCGTCATTCCCAAAGTCACGGTCCCGTTCGGTCGGAAAGCAGTTATACATTCCGCATGCACATACAGTATGTGTATCTAATAAAACACGTTTTTGATAGAGGTAATGATTTTTTTGGACCAAAAGGTCCCAAGTTATGCATCTCGACTGCTTCTAAGACCAGTGTTTGGGAAGAATCAGGTTGACCGATCACCTCTAAAGTTGGAAACGCGGCGTTATGTGTGTTTCCTCAAGAAGCTAGCATAGTCACACCATACCATACGAGTTTGTGCCCTTGAAAATCAAGCCAAATGCAGTCTGTGGGCAGTATCTTTGTTTGCGAGAAATGCGATCATTCGCATACGTCAAAGGCGCGCGTCTTATCTCTCGATGGGATGCTGTTGCTTACACTTTTTGTGGGTTTTTCCATGTATGGAGTCGAAGCTTTATGGAGCAAAAATGCCTTTTGCTAACTGTTCGGCTGTGTTCATATTTCCAAGTACTTTCGTAAGAATTCTCAGAGTAAAGTCTTAACGTCGTAAAGGTTGAGCGTTCAGTGTAGTATGATGATCGGATCTGTTCTCCCGTACCCCCTCAGGTTAATGCATGAGAGTGGAATGATTAGGCTCGGCTAAAGATTGATACCTTTTCTATATTTCTTAACGCTATTGATATTGTGATTACTTAAAAAAACGCTTGCCTTTAGGTTCCATTTTTTTACTGCTCATGATCCACGACCCTAACAGTAACCTGGGTTTTAAAATGTTTTTTTGTTTTTTTTTCGCAGTATTAAACTATAAGAGGGAAAATGAGTCTAGCAAGGCAATACTCGTGACTTGAGTAAAGTGAGTTTGTTGTCGCAGGTCGCCCAACAGCCGGACAACTCAACTCGAACATCCTTATCAGACCGCCTTTTGCATTTTAAAATGATTCAGCCAAATATCCTTAGTTCAGTGCTTTATAAAAACGGCGAGGATTGTAAAGTACGAATTACCTGGGGAAACAAAAAAATGGACGCTCTAACTTTAGACTTTTCATTCGGTCCCTTGAGACCCACAAGGCCACAAAGACTATTTATTTTGTTTCTGATGTCTGTACAATGTGTGATGTTTCAAGTTAAAGAAAAAAAACCTTACAACGCAGAATACCTCAGATAATAAATCCATGTAAATCTTGACAGCCTCCACGTGTAGATAGAACTTCGTTCACTGCCTCCTCATCTCGCACGTCTCTTCTTCTATCATTTCACTGCCCGTTATATGTTGTGGAGGTTTCATTATATTCCTTTCGTGTTTGTTTTTTTAGTCCCGGGAACAAACAATCCATTATTTCATTCATCGTTCGCCCTGCGTGCTTGACGAGGTTAAGCGGCATTCACACTGACGGCATTTCGCAAGTCACTCGATTCCAATGAGAGTTGGCGATTTGAGCTGACTTGCGTGTCGATGATGTGACAAAGTTAAGCTAGTCAATTTTATGCAAATGTGTAGTGATGAGGTGACAACCATTGGCAGCCTAGACTGTGATTCGTCACATTCGTTGAGTTGAAAGGCCTTCAGGCAACCAACAGTACAGCAACCTCGTGACCTCTAGTGTTTTTTTGGGATGACAGTGTGAATGCCGTTTTAGGAAGGGAAGACATTGCCTCAGTAGTAGACGCAAATTTTCACAGTCCATTTCAAAGTAATGCAGTAATGATCAGACCGAGTATCATGTATATAATCGCAGATTACAGTCTGTTACCGTTAGTTTCGAATCGAGCCACAGCTTAAAGGTGAGCTTTGTCTTTTTTCGTTCCAGGTAGTTTGTTAAGCATAAGCCATAGTTTACGCATTTGTCAAACGTAATTTCATCATTCATTTTCATTATCAGCTAAACTGAATGTAGGGGGAAAAAGAATAAAAAATTGAAACTCTTAACACACAAACTAACTTTTTATGTAACTATACATACTTTAGGACAAGCTATAGATTATTATATTAATGTGTTCTTAAATATATATACACTCGACGGTCACAGTGCATTGTATATATAATGTTCTGTATAGTTATATACTTATCTTCTGGAACGAGATGTTTATCTCTTCCTCATTTGATTCAGGGAACAAACATTTCAGTGCAGTATATTTAGGCTCCTGTATACCGCATTTGTATAGTTCGTTTTCATCTTTTCACAAGTTTCTTTTATCGTCCACATACTGGAATTGTAGTTAAACAAAGAGTAAATTAAGTTATTGTAAGGCATCTAACGCTGCAGTGGTGCAGACAGCTGTTTTTTTCCACAATACTGTACAAACAAAAATATATATTAAGATGAAGCGCAAACTTTTTAAGGTGGATGTGTATATAGTCTCGTACCCATTCCGTGATTTTGTTTTTCTTTACCGTTTTGGTTTAATAACAGCATTTTAAGTCAGTCGGTGATGTAAATTAATTTTCCCTGTGAAAAAAGGTTATCAGCCAGGTTTCGCGGTATTGCTTGTTATTTTTGCTTGCTAAATGTACATGAAATTTAAGTTCAGAAGTCGGATGGTTAAATTATTTGTGAACACTGGATCTCTACTGGACGATGTCCTAAAATCATCCTTATTCATTACGATGAAGAAACGCGCCCTGGGTGTGCTTTGCTGCAACTGCTTTTTCTTAACGATAACGATGTTTATTACTATTAAAAATTTTTCGTGTGAAGTGAAACGTCTCTGTGGCTGTGAGCTGGTTGTGTATGAGTGTGTGGAACTGCTTGAGGTTTTTCATTTTTAGCGCTTTTCGCTCATGCATTTTGTGGATAAACCATTTCTTATGAACGAAATCGGTAAGACAAGCCTCTTGAGTAGTGGTTTTCTTGATCATCTGTGAAAAGAAAGGAAAAAAAACGATCCTTGAACCATTTCTCTATTTATCTTAAATCCTATTATTAAGCCACAACTACGAATCCCTCAGGGACAAACGACACTGACTCAATCTATTCAGGTACTTTCTCTAGATTCTGCGGCCTAGCTGTTAAAAATACGACGACAAACGTACATATTTTTTTGAAAAATTGAGCAAAAGAAAACGGTCGCTCTTGACGAGAGTCATTTTTAACCTGTTGTCGCTTAATTTCATTTCCTCTGTCCTTTTTAGTTTTTGTATTCTTTGTATCCAGACTTAAGTACAATATACGAAATGAATGTCAAGCTGAAACTTCAGGTGAAGAGCAACACTCAGCCAGACGTGGCTTTTCATTACAATTTCTTCTGCACACACTGTGCCTCAAATGCCTGAAGACAATAGAACACTATAGCGACAAACACCACATCAGAGCCCTCAATGATAGTGGTTGACCGGTCTCAGCTCTCCTATACAGACGTACCTCTGCATCGCAAAGCCTGATCTTTCACATTTGCAGTCAGTAATTGGTAGTTTCGGTCTCTGCTTTTAGCATGTAAGTATTTCAGGAAAAAAAAAAAAAAAAAAAAACTGCCTGAAGAAACTGCCTCTCAATATCCCAATGGCTTTACATCGCGTTCTGATTTTGTGCTTGTGTTTTTTTTTTTTTGGTCTTGAGCTTTTAGGTGCCTACTCTTATTGTCAAAAAAGCTCAGATACTTAACGAAGGATTTATGAACTGGCTGGGATTTTCGGCAGAAATCGCGCATATTAAAGCGACACAAGAGGTTGTGTGAAACAAGGGCAGCGTTTACTCCTCGATTAGTCTCGGTGTTGAGTTTTGTTGTTATTTTCCCTCGGATTTGCAGTTCTTGAAACATTCCTGTTGTTGTTCTTGTCGTAGTGGGTTTTAGTTTGTGATGCCGGCAGGCAGCTAGTTTGTTGTTTTCCAAACTGGCTTGGATTCAAAAGTTCAAGCTTGATTTAAGGCAAAAAAATGAAATACTTACATGTTAACTCTTTTAATACGAGACGGAACGGGTTTTTAAAGCACGCAGGTTTGCCAGTGTGGGATAAGGTGCTGCTTTTTCTGAATCTTCTCAGTTTTCGATATACCTCAGACCATCTAGATCGAAACGATTGCTTTTTACGAAATGGCATTTTGACCTGTAACACACTGGTTCCTTCGAGTCACTCCAATTGTTGGAAGACAGGCGCTCCAAAACTGGAATAGACCTCATTTCAATATATACTGTTTACTCTTTGACAAAAACATTGTATACTTTAATATTTTCTTGTACTGTAGATTTATTTATGTATATTAATTTGTTCTTTTTTTTTTTGTACTGTGTGTTTGACTTTTATTCTAGACTATTATCGATGTCTGTGTTAGAGCACTTACGAGGATCACAATTATTTTTGTTTGATTGCACTATTTGTTTTGGGTTTGTTTTGTTTTGTTTTCTGTTTGAATGCTAATTCTTATTTTTGAGCTGGGCTAATGAATAATAAGCTGTCTCCTAATGTATGTGATTTTTAAAAAAGAAAAAAAAAAAAATTGAAAAGGAAAAAAAAAACCGATTAGATTTTCTGTGGTCTAATTTAAAAACAAACAAAAAAAAGTTTTCTCTTTCTTTTTATTTGCATTGACCGTTAAGCAAAATGCTGATTAGATCCGTCTTTGTGCATGTGTGAAGTTTTACTGGTTATATTTTACCCATTAGGAAAAAAATGCCATTTTTCAACACATTTTAATTGTAACATTGTGCAAGTTAGTATTCACTGGATGCTAGAACCTTCTTATGAAAACCACTATTCTTCTAATAAATTTTTGTTGTGAAAACAGTGTTGAGACTGCTTAATTGTGTTGTTGCATGTTTCTATTGCTGTTTCTGCTTCTGAATATTAATTGTTTTAGTCATGTCATCTGAGGCTTGCTGTTGTACATGGTACGCCCAAAAATACTGATCATAGTGATCATATTTTTTCTCCCTGTAACAGAGCTGAACAACTGTCAAGACACTGACAAGGCCATGTTAAGCTCAAAAGTTCAACTCTGTTATAGAAACAATTGATCACTGAATCTTTCCACCTATAACACCATGATTACTGTTGTACCCACAAAAATTCTGATCAATGTATTTTTTATCCTCATAACAGAGATGAACTACTCTAGAGAGACTGATCATTTAACTCAATAGCTCAACTCCATTATGAAAACAACTGCCCACTTTTATTTTACTTTGTTATGTGGGAACAAATTAATTAAAGTTGAATTACTGAAACATTATTGCACCTACCACATTTGCTAAAAAAAAAATCCTGACCACTGTATTTTTCCCCATAACAGAGTTGAACTACTGTAGAGAGACTTACAAGGACACATCAACCTCAATATTTCAACTCGCTGTATTTTTCCACACATAACATTGTTGCACTGTATGCCAAAAAAAAAAAAAAAAAATCCTGACCACTGTATTTTTCCCCATAACAGAGTTGAACTACTGTAGAGAGACTTACAAGGACACATC
>JAUCMS010000049.1:10183852-10200989 GCA_032357445.1 Enteromius radiatus | reverse complement strand
CAGTTTATACAGCTCTTAACATTTATTTTAATCTAGGACTAGTCTTAATCCCTGTACGGGAAACTGGCCCAATATGTCTCATATCTTGCCACTTTAGCAATAATAATAACAACAACTTTTTTTTTCTCAAACAGCCATAAGATCAGATATCAGATCAGATGAATGTGTAATATGACATATTTGCTTTGAACATTTTAGTTTTTTTAATATTATCAGTTTGATTATTTTGCTGATATACTTTAGACAGCTGTTGATAAGTAACTCAGCAGCTAACCTTCATTAGAGTATTAGTAGTGTGTCTGCTAGATACTGTATATGCTAGCACTTTATTTTGATGGTTCATCACAAGGATACTTCATTGCATTTTTTCAGTTGAAAGTACTAGCTAGCTCACGTTAGCCTCAAATAACACTCAGCACCTAAGCACTCACAAGATACTGTGCAGATCTTAAATAAACAATGTTAAGATATGATATGGTCCTTTATCATACTCATAAGTTATAATCACAAAAATGTAAATTATTTTATGAATATTCATGAGATGTTACAACACATTAGTAGGTTTTTTCATAATGCCTTATGTATCTATTTATTAAAATGACTTACCCTTATAATGTATTATAAATACAGGCTTCATAGAAAGTGTTACCGAAAATGTGAATATGCTTATAAATCATCTCATGAGCTCTCACTTGGGTCCGGTGACGGTGGGTATGCAGGTGGACCCGTGGCGACATGGATTCTGTCCCGGATAGCACAGATCCTCCTCGTACTCCTCACACTTCTGGCCTGTAACACACATCAAGCCTCTCTTCACCGATCGGAGCAGAAAACCCCAGCTGGGCCGCACCAACACTGACCTGAGAAGGGCCGAGGACACACGCAGCTGTAGTTTCCCACTCCGTCCACACAGATGGTGCCATTCTCACACTTGTTCTCCACACAGTCGTCTACGTCCACCTCGCAGAACTGCCCCGCGTAGCCCACGGGACACCGGCAGCTGGACACACACACACACACACACACAGAGAGTCAGAGTCTAGATTTAAACTGCAGTGAGGTGTGTGTGTGTGTGTTTGCACCTGAAGCCTTTTCCAGCCTCCTCGCTGAGGCACTTCCCTCCGTTCACACACGGATTGCCGTCACAAGCACTGACAGGAAGCTCACAGTTTCTTCCCTACAAACACCAGCAGAGAGGCTTTCAAACACATGCTCTTCACACACAGTGACAGGAGATACTAAAACATAGTTCTAGTGGATATTTTCAGTCTGTAGGGAAGTGTTCACTTTTACTTTTGGTGCTCATGTTATGTGAAATTTGTTGGTATTTGAGAGGTTTAACTGATTTGAGGAGTCCTTTTAGAAGCTGGACTGCTCTGATCGGGATATGTGTTTCTGGTTTTTCAGAGGGGCTGGTTTACTGGCTGTATGTGGTAAAAAAAAAATTAAAAATTAAATGTAATTGAATTTAATAAAATATTAAATAAAAGAAAAAAGAAATTTAACAGATTTTTTTTACTATTTTAAATCATGTTAAAATACTAAAACTGGAATAAAAATAAAAGTTGAAGAGAAAGATTTTAAAATGATTAAAAATTACAAACATCAAAATCACAAAAAACTTGAAATGAACTAAAAATATGAATATGATTGACATATATAATAAAAGTTTTCATTTATGTAACACTATGTAAATGTATTAGGTATATATATATATAAACACACACACATGTGAATCATTCACAATAAACCAAGTAAAACGTTTAAATGTTAAATTAAATTAAATATGTTTATTAAATTAAATTAAAAAAAAATTAAAAGAAAAGAAAATTAACAGATAAGAAAAAAAAACATGTCTTTATTTGACTTATGTTAAAGTAAAACTGGAATAAAAATAAATAAAAGCTGAAGAGAAACAAATTAAATTTAACTAATTAAATTAAATAATTCAATTCAATTCAATTTTTAAAAATACATTTAATTCAATTACAAAAATAAATAAATAAATCAATAAAATGACTTCATACTTTTCACTGGAGAAATCAATATAATGGATGGATAAATCTTAATGATGGATTCATTTCTTACAGACACAAATCTTCTCAAAAGAGTGAACTCCTGGACTGGACTGGAGTGGATTACTGTGAATTCGTTTTGCAGTTTGGACTCTCATTCTGATGGCACTTACTCATCTAAACTCATCTACATCTCAGATGACCTCAGGGTGAGGACATTCATGTTAGGGTGAACTATTGTGTGTCTAGTGGTGTGCTGTGTTGCTCAGGACCTTGTATCCCTGCGGGCAGCTGCACTTGTACAGGTGCACCGGGTCACTGTGGCACCGGCCGTGATTCTGGCAGGGGTTTGACCAGCACGGGCTGCATTTCTCCAACACGGACGGATCCACAGGACCTGAGGGAGAGCAGGCGCTCAGCTGAATCTTCACAGAGATGTGTTTTCTCCCTGAGACGCGGGGTGTGTCACGCACCTGTGCACTGGAAGCTGTGTCCCGGCGTTGTGAGCAGCAGCTTACCCTCCATGCCCTGCGGCCCGGCACAGCGGGCGATCCCCGGCTCCTTGTACCCGCTCTTCACCCAGTCTGAGAGCCATCGCAGACGGCAGTCACAGTACAGCGGGTTCGCTCCGATCGCCCTGCAGGGCACACACACACACACACACAGAGACACCATCAGTATCTGCTGGACTGTAATATTTGTATAATTGAAATCAAAATACAACATATTACCAGTTAAAAAATAAAAGTAATAACCATTGCAATATTACAAATTGTATAAATGTATTTATACTTTTTTTTATTACTTATTGACTCTAATACAGTTTATAAAAACATTTATATGAAGCCATTTTACAACAAAGTTAATTTTAGGTAATTTTTAATTCTACGACTACTAATAATAATAATCATTTATGTATTTTTCTACAGTACTTTAAATAATATAATGATAATAATGATTATTAATAATTAATATATATATTGATATTATTAATATAATCATAATGCAAATATTTTCTTATACTGTCATCAAAATTACATATTGCCACTACTATAATACATATAATATGTTATATGTTTAACTTGAGAATATATTATTGTAATATATTATTATTTTAATAATTATTTTTTAATTTAAAAATATTATTGAAATAAAGACATTTTATATATATATATTAGATTTATTGGATAAGAACCTAATTTTATACTGAAAATTGAAACTGAAATAAATTACTAAAACAAAAATAATATCATAGGTATGTATGTACATATGATACCTTACCAAAATTTATTGTGAAACACAGTGAAAATAATTTCATATTAATAAAATTATTCTAAAAATAACTTAAAAATAAAGGACTTTTACATTTTTTTTACAGTAAAAAATGTAGAAACGTATTTAGCTTTCAAAACAATGATGTCACAATCCAAAAAATGTCAACAATTTATATAAATCAGACTATGATGTGTGTTTTTTCTCTGGATATGCTCTAATATAATGTGTTGAGACAGACAGCAGGTGTGAATGTGAGACAGGTGAGACTCACAGGTGTGAGAGAGACGCTGCGTCTCTGAAGACTCCCTGGTGTAACTCTGAAACATTGTTGCCATGGAGAGATCTGCAAGAAATGGACAAGAGCGAGGAGGAAGTGTGTGGGCTGAGAGCGGGTCAAAGCACTGCATCTGTATGTTTGTCTGAGCTCATCCTGTGACACAGTGTCTGAGAGGAAACTCACAGCAGGCGGAGAGAGGACAGGCCCGAGAACACAAGAGCAGGGATACAGCGCAGAGAGTTATAACTCAAGATCCTGAAAAACACACACGCACGGTCAGCAGCGGAAGAGTGTGTGTGTGTGTGTGTGTGTGTGTGTGTGTGGGACACTTACAGTGTGGTGAGTTGACTCATGTTGGCAAAAGACGAGTTGGACAGAGAACTGATCTTATTATTGCTCAAGTCACTGAAATAAAGCACAATAAAACATGTTAAATGCACTTTCAATACATAATAATCATCATCATCATCATCATCATAATCTGCCAAAACATAATAATAATTATCACCACAACATTCTCCAGCTTTGTTTCTTTAAATTACTATTATTATTATTATTTATAATTAACTTATCATCATTGTAGTATCAAGTAAAATACTGTGTTTATATCATTTAATACTGCAATATTTTAACATTATAGCAAAAGAAATTATATGTTTCTAATTTCTATTGTAAATTATTATTAAACATAAAATAATAATAATACATTTGTTTCCTTTTATAATGCTGTAAATGATCTTAGTACTGTTTTTATTATTAGTATTATTATTTAATTTATCATGTTATGTATTGTACTTTTTTTCCACCAAGTAAAACATACTAACACATACTAACACATTTTATTATTAGTAGTATGTAGAATTACATCCAGTTATATATATAAAATAGAATATACAATATTAAGAAATGTCCTATTATTAAATATATGCAACAGCAACAATATCACTAGATTTTTATTATTATCATATATAGACAATTAGTACAAAATAATTATTGTTAATATTAGTATTAATTTTTATAATTGTATTTTGTTTTTACTATTAGCAATAATTATAACAACAAGTTATTATTATTATTAATTGCTATGACATTTCCTGCCATACAATTATTTATATTCATTGGCCGTTCTGAGATACGTTCCACAAAATCAACTATTGTTTCAAGTTCTATCGTTTCCGGTAGTTTTCAGTGGAATAAATGACCACAGTTCGCTGACGGTGCCTCTGGGAAACGCACCTCTAGTCAGCTGGTGTTTAAATAGCAAGGCAATGAGGATGAAAGGGAAACGTAATGTTGTGTCTGAGACTCACACCAGCTGCAGCTGTTTAAATGCTGAGAGCTCCTTAGGCACAGAAACAAACAGATTCCCGTCCAGGTATCTATGGAGACAGAGAAAGAGGAAGTTCATCAGACACACAAATCCAGCCAGACAGGACCCCGCTATTAGCATAAAGCCTGCGCGTGACTCACAGTTCGGTGACATTGCGTGGGACGCCGCGGGGTAAAGCCGTCAGGTGCTTGTTGCTGCAGCGCACCACCGTCTCCAAACACGTGCACTGCTCCGGACACGCCGGCTTAGACGCGCAACTCACGTCATCTTCGGCCAGCGCTGAGAGAGAGACCACCATCATCACACACAACATCACATGAGTAGATAATGTATGATTCTATAACAATTCACAGACTGCAGATGTATGTCAATAAAAAATAATTAAATATTTTAAAATTGCAATTGCGATAAAAAATTCTGAACTAAGAGATAAAAAGTCGAAATTACTATTCAGTGGCTGACTTTTCTGAAGCAAACTCAGAATTCAGAGAAAACGTCAAATTGTTAGAAACCTCAAAATTGCTAGAAAATTTTGAATGTTTGTGTTTATATTAGTGCTTACATAATATATGTGTGAGTAAATTTATTATGTCTATATAAAGGCAAATTAATTAATTTAATATATTAAATATATATTTTTTATACACACACACACATATATATACAGTATATATATATATAATATATTATAATATAAATATAGATAAAAAGTAATAAATTCATAAAAAAGACACACAAACCTGTTAAAAAGTCACAATTCCCTTTTTTTTACCATCCAATGGGAAAACAGGCTTCCATGGATGAGATTATTTATATACTAATATAAATGATATAATATAGTTTAACATAATTATTTAACATAAGTTTTGTAAAAAAATATCAATAAAAATGTGCTGAGAATTACAACTAATCCATAATGTTTTAGCAAAGATGTCAGTAAAGCTGTTTTATTTATGCAGTTAACATTATACAATAGCTGTAAAATAAATAAAACATATCAAATTAAATCACAAAAATCTAAACATTACTTGTACATATATAAAAAATATTATAAGCGAATATTAAAATACAAAATTTGATTATTCTTTGGTTCTAGAGCCAGAAAAAAAGGTTATATTTCTCAAGCATTCTGAGAAAAGTTAATGTACTGTTTATTTTATTATATTAAACACATTAAATCAAACTTGAGTAGCTAGAGGCATCTGTATTCATATGTATGAGTAAAGTATGTTTAGGCCTTCTAAATGATGAAAGTGTAGAACAGCTAAAAACCTCATTTACCCTTGTCACAGAGGAAGTCTGGCTTGGCCACATCCTGCAGTGGGATCTCTCTGAGGAAGGCTGGGTTCTGACAGCGAGGGTTTCCCGTCACGATCTGCCGAGATCGCAGCCACTCGCCCAACCAGGACAGACGGCAGTCACAGTTAAAAGGGTTCGCCAGCAGGTTTCTGAAAAAGGCGGTGGAGGTAATACAGAGTTAACATTAACAGAAGCGTATGTTCAGATCGAACGCATTCGTGAAAGGCAAAGAGAACTAGAGGTGTTTACAGAGTGGAGAGGTTTGGCAGCGTGTCGAAGGCTCCGGGCATGATGGTGGCGAGCTGGTTGTCGTAGAGCGAGAGCAGACGTACGTTCTGCAGGCCTGAGAAGCTGCTGTTGTGGATGCATCGGATGCGATTATTCCTGAGCATGCTAATAGACAGAAACAAGGTTTTGGGGTGACTTGAGGAACAATGAAGATAGCTCAGCTTGTTTTGATTACTCTTGATGCAGTGATGCATTTGCACAACCTTGCGATGATACGTTCTAAATATAATGATTTACATAAACGGACAGCTTCACTAAAGAGAAACAAACATCCTGCACTGCTGTGAGAGTTCATTTAATACCAGCGCTTAACAAAATCAGAAAATCCTATTGAGCAATGAATACATAAATTAGTCCAATATAAATTGGGACAGAAATTAATCTATTAACCAACAAGTCAGACAACCAACCAAATTGTATCAACCAAACAACCAATAAACCACCACTATCAACTATCAGCCAATCACTCATACTACCAGTCAATCAGTTAACCAACTAATCACACTATCTATTAAACAACCAATTAACCATTCAAGCAGTCAACCAACTAATATGTTTTTCAACCAAACAATTCGTTATCCTATCAATCAGTCAATCATCCAACCATCAAAATTAATCAGTTAGCCAACTAATCGACAATCAGTCACTCATACTACCAATCAATTAACCAACTAATCAGTCAGTCAAGCAACCAATCTGTTATTAAATCAACCAATTAAGCACCCTAATCAGCCTACCAGTCAATTAACTCATACTACCAGTCAGTCAGTTAACCAACTAATCAAACAATCTATTGACCAACCTATCAATCAGTCATTCAACCAGCCAATCAATCAATCAGTCATCCTCTCAATCACTAATACTACCAACAAAATCAATCAGTCAACCAATTAACCAATCAGTCAACCAACCAACCAATCTATTAAACAACCAATGAGTCATCCAACCAACCTATCAGTCAGTCAACCAACTAATCTGTTAACTAAATAACCAATCAGTCATTTTATCAATCACTCATAGTACCAATCAATCAATCATCCATCCAACCAACTAATCAATCAACCAACCACTCACTCTAATAGACAACCAACCTGTCAATCAGTCACTCATACCACCAATCAATTAACCAACTAATCAGTTAGTCAATCAACCAATCTATTAAACAACTGATCGGTTAGTCAACCAACCAACCAGTCATCCTATTACTCACTTATACAACAAACAAAATCAGTTAACCAATTAACCAATCGGTCAACCAACCAATCTATTAAACAACCAATGAGTCATCCAACCAACCTATCAGTCAGTCAACCAACTAATCTGTTAACCAAATAACCAATCAGTCATCCTATCAATCACTCATACTATCAACAAAATCAAGCAGTAGAACAACTAATCAATCAACCAACCACTCTATTAGACAATCAACCAGTCAATCAGTCACTCATACTACCAATCAATTAACCAACTAATCAGTTAGTCAATCAACCAACCAATCTATTAAACAACTGATCGGTTAGTCAACCAACCAACCAGTCATCCTATTACTCACTTATACAACAAACAAAATCAGTTAACCAATTAACCAATCGGTCAACCAACCAATCTATTAAACAACCAATGAGTCATCCAACCAACCTATCAGTCAGTCAACCAACTAATCTGTTAACCAAATAACCAATCAGTCATTTTATCAATCACTCATACTACCAATCAATCACTCATCCAACCAACTAATCAATCAACCAACCAACCAATCACTCTATTAGACAACCAACCAGTCAATCAGTCACACATACTACCAATCAATTAACCAACTAATCAGTTAGTCAATCAACCAATCTATTAAACAACTGATTGGTTAGTCAACCAACCAACCAGTCATCCGTCAATCAGTCTTACTACTATTACACTACCATTCTATCAGTTAAGCAGCTAATTAATCGATCCATCAATTAAGCAAGCAGTCAGTGTCATACTAACAATCATTTCGTCCAATAATCAACCAACCAGTCATTCTATGTCAATTAATCAATCAGTTTCTATTTTCTCTACTAGTAACTGAGGAGTAGAAGAACTAAATACAGAACTAAAACTGTTTTAAATCACTACAAGCATGCTTCTCAGAAATGATAGTGATAAGGACACTTGCAGCATGCGTAATCCGTCCATTCCCCGGAACATTCCTCCACGTGCAGACACCAAGTGGTTAGCAGTGAGGTGAAGTTCAACCACAGACGAAGCACCATCAAAAGCTCCATCCTCAATCTCAGTGATTTTATTGTTGCTAAGGTTTCTGGGAGAGAATTTTCCAGTTCAGTTCAACAGTAAGTGATACAGTGTACGCTGACATTGTTTCTTTATATTATTTGAAACATAAATGTCAATCTCACATTTTCTTGAGATGTGTGAGGGACCGAAAGAGTCCTGTTGCCTCCAGGATGGACAAGTCATTGTTATTGAGCCGTCTGAAATAAAGACAATGAAATAAACAAAGAGTTAGCTAACAATTTACTACTTTAATACTATGAGCAGCACAAAAAAAAAAACCTAAAAGAATTATGACAACATTTTGGTTGCTTCATCCTCCAACTTAGATGACTTTTTTTGTCACAAAGCCTTCTGGGTTTGACTTTTCACATAGAGGAGATGCCTTAATATACTCCCTACACTGGCCGCTCTATAGATGTTGGAACTGAGCCATATTTTAATTGTTCTGCTTTCATGGTGTATTCTCTTACAGTTCAGTTGTAGAAAGCGGAAGGTGCTCTGGGAACTTGGTCAGCCGTAAATTTGAACAATCCACCACAGTAGCTTCACAGCGGCATTTGGGTGGACATATAGGCTTGCTGTTACAGTCTTTATTCAAACGTGTGTCCTCTGCGCCTGAGACAAATACAAAAGATGCTTTCAGACAACCATTGTTGTTCAAAGTAGGTCATTATACAGTCTGCATCACATATAATATTTTTTATTCATATACAAGGTTCAATGAGATACTTAACATAAACAACTTACCTGGGATGTGGTACTGTTCCTTGGCTGCCATGGCGACACATGCAAGAAAACAGAAAATACAGCTGCTATGGACGTGTACATGAAGCCTAGGACTTAAACTTTCTTAAATATGCGGGCATTTATACAACTGTTTCATAGAATCTCATTGGTTGAGTGATTTATGCAGGTTACACATTTAAAAGAGTAAATTCATTGAACCGAATTAGACAAAAATATTACATCAGAAACAAAAAAAGTCACTGTTTTATGGGTAAATCATTTAATTATTCACTCGACCAATTTAATATATATATATATATATATATATATAGTCACTATAGCCTTCTTTCAACAGATTCATAAACACTGATAAAACTTAAACCAGTGACTATTTTTATTATTTTTTTAAACGATTTGTTCAATAACACCTGCCGCGTTTCCATTACAGATTTGTGCAAAACTTTGGCGATATTTGATAAATGTCGATTAAAAAGTATCGCTAAATGACAGCATTTTCCATTAACCAATGTTATCCAACTAATACGTAACTTTTTGCCTCTCGCAATAAGCATGGCAATGGCAATGGATTTTGGCGTGATTTGATGGATATTTAAAATATTTATACTAAGGAGGTGTATGCGTCTATCTTTACAGAAGCAGCACGGAGAGATACCTCAGAAACGAGTGTGATGTAGCTGAAATAAACACAAGCATTAACCAAACAGATTCAGTGTCCATATCAGATTCGCAGGGAAAGCCCCTTATACTCAAGATTGACCATGTATTAAGTGTTTCTTGGAGGTTATAATACATTGAAGAATGATCATATGACTTTTTACATATGCCATATGACCTATAAATGCGAAAAACCCGTTTCCATTTACAGTTTTGCAAATTTTTTGAATTGCCTGAAAAATCACCTCACGCGAGCGCAAATTTTTTTTTGTGATATTTGGGAGTTTTTGCTAAGTTTATGTGTATTTTCAATTCACAGTTTTAATTTGCGCAATTTGAAGGGTAATGGGAACGCGGCTACTGATTCATTCAGGAATGAAGCAAATGACTAACAATATGATTAAATCACTGAATCATTCATTCAGCCGATTTGTACAAACCCTGATTCGTTTAGAAATTAAACAAGTAATGTTTTGACGAGTGAATCAATAAATAATTTATCCAAACAATTTGTTCGACAGCACATATTTATTCAGGAATAAAACCAGTGACTACCTTTTATCTTAAAATCACTAAATAATTCACTCTCGGTTGTTGGTTGAAGATACTGATTCATTCAGGAACAATACAGCTGACTGCCTATATAAGTGAGTCACTGATTCATTCATTTAACTGGCTTTTCATTCCAAAATTTTTGCAAATAAATACGACATTACGTTGTGTCGATCAAATTTACAGATTTCCTTTATTCGAAACTTAAACCGTCATAAAAAATATCGGACCAGGGTCGCATTTAGATAGGAAAGGATGACAAATACGACAAGTATAAAAAAAAACGCAAATGAAAATTTCGAACTGTGAAAATTTTAAATGAAATGGATTCAAATGAAAATTTCGAACTGTGAAAATTTTAAATGAAATGGATTCAAATGAAAATTTCGAACTGTGAAAATTTTAAATGAAATGGATTCAAATGAAAATTTCGGAATGTGCAAGGACCTTAACTGTCTGCGCAACTATTTGGAATTTCAAACAAACTTCCTAGTTAAGACATTATGTGCGTACTTCTAAATAAAAATTAAAATCAAATTATTTGTAAAACCTGCACAGTGTGATTGTGTATTCTACCTGAACAGCGAAACTTCTTGCTCTTGATCTGACTGATGCGTTTGTTGGCTAGCCGTCGAGGACTGGAGCATCTCGCGCCGCTGGTCTCAATCGGGTTAGAGCGCAAAAAGTCTGCCAGCCACTTCAGACCACAATCACAGACGAACGGGTTCTGAGCTAAGTGACTGAAAGAAAGCCAACAATAAAGCGTCTTGATTACAGTAAGTGCCCATATCAACTGTTCGTTATATAACGCCTCTTACAGAGTCTGAATGGATTTCAGAGGAGCAAATGTGCCTTTAGCTAGAGTCTGGATCTTATTGTCGTAGAGGGACAATAGAGACAGGTTCTCAAGGTCATGGAAGACGTTGACGCGAACGCAGTGGATTTTATTGGCGTTTAATAGTCTGAAAGAAAAAAAGACAGACAGCTCAGACATTACAATGGCTGTCTGGATGATGCTGGTTCAGTGTGCTACTTTATTCACAGGCCATTAAGCGTTTTTCATATGTGGGTGGTAATTTTACATTGACATAGGCTTTTCTGTACTTACAGTAACTCTAATGCACTCAATCCATCAAAAACACCTCGAGGCAGATCTGTAATCTTATTTCCATAAAGAACCCTGTAAAACAAAACACAATTACGAGATGCAATGGGGCTGCTGATAAACAGTTTCATTTGAACCAAGGCCACAGGGCTTGGAAACATGTAGATTTCGTAAGAACTGACCATTCAGATGCAAGGTTACACATACATTTGCCATAAACAAAGTTTAAGACGATTATTTTTACATTTTATGAATCTTTATGATTTTACATTTCATTAGCCGAAGAACACATCCCCAAGTTTCTGGTCTTTAGATATAACGTCCTTCTCCGGTGTTAGCACTATAAGCAATGCATTGTAATAAAATGAATCTTTGTAATGAATCATTTAAACCAGTTCACAAAATCAATACGGTTTAAGCATTTCACAAATCAGCAGCTAATAGATCCAAAACATTTTGGACATCTCCGACATGTAATGAATCAGTTTATTGACTTACAGATTCATTTAATTAAAAAACGATTTATAAATGAATCATTTAGAATCAGTTTGTGAACTGGTATAACTGATTAACTAAAAGGTTATGACTAAACAGAACAATTCTGACCGAACTGCTGAATCGTTTATTAAACTAGTCAGTGAAATGAACAATAATAATCAGATTTAACTGACTAAATGAAAGTCTATGAATGAATCATATTGATTAATCAAAACTTTTTCAATAAACCAGATGAACCAGTTCATGTAACAAAATTGAGTGATAAGTATTTGATTCAAGTCTTGTTGATGACATGAATCAGATATCTGAAATCAATAAATGTATTAAAGATTGATTCTTGAAAGACGTTTATATCGACTGAACTGCTGAATCATTTAACTGTTCAAAAGAGCCAGTTAGCAGTAATGAATCAGCCTGATGAAATGTAGATTTTATCACCCATTTTATCAAAAATAAAATAAAAATTTGGCATGAAGCAATGCTCCCGCTGAGCTGAAACCATATAAGACATGCACGCTAGAAACGACTAGCGCTGCAGGCTAGACACACACTCATATATTTACACAAACCACACACTTTCACATCAGAGCCCTGCTGAGATTCTCCCGTAAACAGATGTTTACCAATAACTCTTCGTGCTGCGTGATCCATAATTCAGCGCAGCTAATAAGCGCACACATATGAACATGTCAGAAATATACGCGCGATCATATGCAGATGAAATGATTATCTACACGAGCGGTGTAAAACACACAGCACATGAAGGCGTGTTTGTTTACAGATTAGAATAAAGGGATGTGTAATTCTCAAAACAATAAGGTAAGCAGAGCTGAGACGCTTAGTTTAACAAGTAATTATAAAAAATATTATTTGTGATTACACGCTTAATTTTGTATTCATGTGCAAAGTAATTGTTTAAGTGTATTTATTTTTCCATGTTGCTGTTGCTGGCTCTCGGGTCCTGCAGAAAACAAAAAATCCTTGAAAATATAATTTCCTGCTGTGGAAAAATAAGTGTTTGCTGGAAACGCTGTGGGAAATCTTTTCTCTATAGGTCGGGGTTATATAAAGGAGCATTAGCAGTAATGTCTACATCAACATTTCTGTTTCAGAATGATTTTATCGTATGATGTCTGTGGGCTTTATGAGACCCTCTGCAGCATTTTTATGAGTTTATGACTTGGTCATTTCATATAACTCTGTTTTCTGATTTGCTCCATCACAAAATGCACAGGTTATTTTCTTGCGAGGTTCATTTCTAGCTGTGCTTTGAAATTGGATGCGGCTCTATAGTGTTTCAAAACCTTTTGAATGACTGAGAGATTTTTGTATTTTTTTAGCATGCTGCCTGAATTGCTAAAACTACACATAATATTATTATATTATATGATATTATATTACATTAGTAAGTAAGTTAAGATTTTTGTTTGTTGGTTTCTTCTGCTCACGAAGACTGCATATTAAATACAGTGAAATCTGTAAAATACTAACATTTTATTTTTTTATTTATAGTTTAATTAAAAATAACTATGTTCAATTTGAATACTTTGTCAAGCATCATTTCTCTATAATAAAAAATTTATTTTCTGCACCATTATTCCAGTTTTCAGTGGGATTTTATCCCCTAAATCCTAATACTAATATACTATAATAATATATGTTGTTTCAAAATTCATTCAAAATCATGTAACTTTAAATAAATGGATATCAAATGTTCAAGAAATACATATTTCATGTGCTAAACTATTTTTGGTCAAATAATTAGAATAGCTATTAGAAACATTTCGTTTTTCTTATCAACATATTTGTGCTGCTTGATATTTTTGAAGAAATCACCTTTTGAAAAAGAAAAAGTTATTTGAATAAAGTTTATTGAAATCAAAAATTCCTTTATTGTCACTTTTAATCAATGTAATGCAACCAATATAATATAATATATGTTGTTTGTTTATACATTTAAAATCATTTCACTTTAAATAATTGATATCAAATCCTTAAAAAATACACATTTTTATATGATAACATATTTTTTATAAAAATAAATAGAATAGAATAGCTATCGAAAAATATATTTTTCTTATCAATATTTTTCTGCTGCTTCCTATTTTTGAAGAAATCACAATATTATCTTAGAATAAAGTTATTTGAATATAAGTTATTGACATTAAAAATGCTTATATAACTTATATAAATGCTTATATAATGCTTTATAACTTTTAATATAATAATATAATATACCTATGATATATGTTGTTTGTTTATACATTCAAAATCATTTCACTTTAAATAAATGGATATGAAATCTTTAAGAAATACATATATTTTTACATTATAAAATGTTTTTGGTAAAATAATTAGAATAGAATAGAATAGAATAGAATAGAATAGAATAGAATAGAATAGAATAGAATAGAATAGCTATCATAAAATTATGCATGTGATTTTTTTTGGAGATATATTTATGATGTTTAAAGATTTGTTTCCCCATCCCTGTATTTTCTGGCATGTAACAACATAAAAGCAAACCCAGTAAGCGTGAAGGAGTTATAAACGCACACTTACAGTGAGTTGAGTGAGCGCAGGCCTTGAAAGGCATCGGGGGCGATTTCAGATATTTGGTTATTACTCAAATCACTGTGGAGTGAAAAAAAAATGATGAAACATGTGAAATATAACGGTAGATATAAGGAAAAACAAACCTCTGGTTCTTAGCAGATCCTGAATAAATGTATTCCAATCATTCCTTAATTAACAATTACATGCAAAAACCACATGTAGCTCATATTGTAGTTTATATAACTGTGATCACTCACATCCTGCGCAGTCTCTTGTAGGAGGCGAAGGCTCCTGGAGGAACTGACTTTATACCGTTCTGCTCCAATCGTCTGAAAGACAGAAAAGCAGAAAACCGGTCAAGGGTGACGGTTAGCTTTACTAGCATCTCCTGGGTTCCCTTATTAACATGGATACTACGCTGTGAAGGGCACGACCTTTAGCATTAGTCAGTGTCAAAGACAGCAAACGTTCGATCGCACCAATGAGGGTCAAGAAAGAGTAAAACCCAGCAGATGAGAAGGTGAAGAGTGTACTTATTTTTACACAACAGGTCAAAAATAATGTTAAAGTTGAGCTAATCGTAATCCCCGGCTGCTTTTTGGTCACTTTGGAATTTTTCCAGCTTCATCGGAATGGTCCAAAACGGAATGTGAACGCAGAAAAAAAGATTGAGGGCATGATTTGAGCAGGCTAAGTGGTCGAAGAAGATAGTCAAGAATGGCAGACCATAGGAAATCAACAAAAACACACACATTCTGAGATCTTGTACAAATCTGCCACAGTGCAGAAAAAAGTAAACGGGGTGAACATGGGTGAAACTGACACACACACCCTTACACACATTTGTATGCATTGGTATGGCTGTATCCATATAGCCAAAACGAGTCAGAAAATCGGATTTTAAAGGTATTTAACATGAAATACTACATTAATTGAAAATTAAACAAGTATGTAAAAACATATATATATATATTATTTTCAAAGGGATGAAACCGGTCATAATTATTGCATAAATATGATGTTACTGTCTGGCCACTTTTGACTGTGAAGATCACATAATACTCACATCTCAGTCATGGCTTCAGGCATGTTAGCAGGGATCGCCGTCAGACCTTTTCCTCTGCAGTCCACGATATTGTTGGTGCAGATGCACATCGGCGGACAGGAACCAGACGCAAGACCGCAGGGCTGAGGACTGGAATCAAAAACACCTCAGGAAAAGAAGGAAACATTATATATTAGTCTTCAGCATGCAGTCGATCGGTGTTTCTTCATGTTTCTGCAGTTTTGGGAACAGTGTTTTTGTTTTAGAAAGCACTGCGTTTATACATTTTTTTTAAAATAATTATTTCCTTCACGTTTCAAATCATTGTGAAATCTGTTGTGGAAACGACATTTTTGTCATTAAATAAAATGGCTGAATCCTTCTGAGATTTCTTTCAAAGCAAACATTTTATTTATCCAAAACACAAAACATTACTAAAACATATATATAATATTAATATTCTCTAACCTCTGTGGTAAACAAGTACACTGACATTTTTAAAAATATATGTATTTTGCAAACAGCAAAACTGATTTATATATGATTTTTTTACACAATAAGTGTTGAAATGGTTTATGACTCTAATAATAAAAATTAGTACTGCCAAGCGATTAATTGCGATACATCGCATCTAAAATAAGCTTGTTTACATAATATATGTGTGTGCGCTGTGTATATTTATTATCTATAAATAAATACACATGCATGTATATATTTAAAGATATATTGTATACACACTACCGTTCAAAAATGTGGGGTCAGTAAGATATTTAATGGTTTTTAAAGATGTTTCTTCGGCTCATCAAGGCTGTATCTATTAGATTAAAAATCCAGAAAAAGCTGTAATATTGTCAAATATTATTTCAATTTAAGATAACTGTTTTCTGTGTGAATATATTTTAAAATGTAATTTATTCCTGTGATACTCCAGTCTTCAGTGTCACATGATCCTTTCAGAAATCCTTCTAATCTGCTGATTTATTACTAGAACTGTCAATGTTGGAAACAGTTGTGCAGCCAAATATATTTTTTGGAGCCTGTGATTTTTTTTTCTTTTCTTTTTTTAGTCAGGATTTTTTGATGAATAACAAGTAAAAAACAATTTTTTTTTACCAAATATAAAACATTTCTAAAATGTAAATCTATGATATGACTTTTTTGTTCATTTAATAGATCCTTGGTTAATAAAAGTATTCATTTCTTTCAAAGAAGAAAGAATAAAAAT
>JAUCMS010000049.1:10157334-10174362 GCA_032357445.1 Enteromius radiatus | reverse complement strand
CTATGAAAGTGTGAAATTTCCCTTTTTGTTTTTTTTTTTGCAAAACATGATCAAAGGACATGAAAGTGCCCGTAGTCTAAGAATCGCCCATTAGCATATGTGAGCAATAAAAGCCTGATCCATTAAAATATACTTTCTAACTGTCCCGATATGCTGTAACTTTCAAGGAAATAATTTTGTGCCAGTTTTTATTTAGTTACACAAATTTCAGTCAACCCTGTTACCATAGTAATGGTTACTTTAAAGATTTTAAGATCCTAACAAATATTTTCTTAATTTATGGTAAACTACAAGACAACATTTGGCCCAAACTAACTTAATTATTACATTTCAACCCTGTCACCCATTGTAATATACAGAGACAGAGCTGTTTTTAGATTTTGTCTGAAGGTTCCGTAAACTGTTCTATTTCAGTAAAGCAGATTTTTATGACTAGCATTTCATATGTCAGGTTTTATAGGGTTAAAACCTTTGAAAGAGAAAACTGTGTAATAGAAATAATATGTATCTACACTTACAGTCTGTCCAACTCCTTCAGATCAGTGAATGCGCCTCTGTCAATAGTGGCGATCTGGTTATCCATGAGGTGCCTGTATAGATTGATATAGTAATGTACAATGAAAATTAAAAAGACACCAGCATTCAACACAAAGTGAAGAATGGCGGGTGTAAAGAACAGCCACACATTCCAACCTCTAAAATAGCATACAAACTGTAATTAAAAACAATAAAACTGTTTGCTTGTCAATTTTTGTTTACATGCTAAAATGTGCTCTTGTTTTATTCTTGGCTATAAATGTGTATTTAAATGTCTAAATCTCTATAGGTTATAAAATACAACAAAATAAGATTGATGTGAAGAAATAAATGAATAAAGCTCACAAAATCCGGAGGTGCTTCAGTCCAGCGAAGTCATCCTTGCCAATATGTGTGAGGTTGTTTGAGTTCAAGTCCCTTTAAAACCAAGAAGAAAGAGGAATTGGAAATATTAAAATTAAAGAAAGATCCACCTTCTAATTTTTTACACAAATTAGAGTGTCGTCTGTACTCGTCAACTCTGTTACCAGAGTTTTTTTAATAATGTAAAGTTAAGAAAAGTACCTAACAAATATTTTCTAGATTTTCAAGAATTTATGCTAAACTACAAGCCAACATTTTCCTCCAAACTAGCTTATTTTATATATTTTCAACCCTGTTATCCATTCTGATATTATATCTTATATTATATTATTCATTAATATTTAATGTGGGTTAGACAGAGAAGACGTATGACATGGTAAGAGGGGAAAAATACATGAATAGGATGAAAAGAGGTTGACAATGTGAGGCTTAAATAAGTGTACATTTTTGAACATTGATTTAGCAAATTTTAAAATGAAGCAACATAACTGATGAACATTAGCTTGGATATCTAATTAATATCTCAATAGTTTGTCCCTGACAGCAGTGAGATTAATGTGACACCAGCTTTTTTGGACACCAGCACACATGCCTGAGTAAACCGAAACCTGAGAAATGGAAATAAAATCCATAAAGACCACAATTTGCACATACAAAGGAGGGTTACATTCATTGTTAAGAGGTGAACGCTGACAGGCTGCCCCTTTTGTAGTGGAAATACACATTTGCACACACGTGTAGACTAGTGTCACCTGGGACATGAGCTGTAATGGCACTATTGTGGAAAAGAGCCCAGGTGTGACCAATCAGGGCAGTGAATGAGGTGACTCCTTTAATCCTTTAATTAGTCCAGCATCTGCGGCCAACACTGGGACCATTAACGCGGAAAATTGGACACAAAAGCAGCATGATCTCTTCATCTGCTATACATCCCTACAGTTTCTTTGAGAGCTTGAATAAGAAGCTAATAGCTTGTCACAGATATATACATAACCAGAAGCCCTTCATTTCCATCATCACAGTTGTATGTCAGTAAAGAGTGTATATAATTAATTAATTTACAGTGGTTCATTAAAAGGCCTTAGTCATTTTTAGAAAATGTATTAAGAAAATAATAATTAATTTCAAAAAAGCAATTAACATTTAATTAACATGTTTTTAAACACATTCTTGGCAGAAGTAACCTTTGGGTGCTTTATTTTTGACTTTTTTTTCTCAGGGAACCAAGGTCGAACAGATTTAATTATTTACAAGTTTTGTTGACCAGGGCTAACTAACACTGGGTCATCAAAGTCAAATATGTTGGTGCTACAGTTTTAAATATTAAGAACCTTTTAAGCAATTTTAATGGTATGAAGGGCATGAAGGGAAATGTGAATTTCAGCATGGTGGAAAATCTATTTAAAGTAGGTCTTGGTGGAGAATGTAGGCAAAACTACTTTTAAATAAAAAATAAAAATGGAACATTTTTTTTAAGTAATGACATCCAGGAAATTACATCAGTTGTAACCTCTATACAGCATGGCAGGATGGCAAGTACATAAAGTCATTGTATTTTCTCAGTTTTTACACAAATCACAGTATTAACTGCTTCAAGTTCAACTCTGTTGCTGACAGGGTTCAGGGTTCAAGTTGCTGACCAAAGAAAGACCAAAATCAAACAATAAAGAAACCAAGATCAACAAGTAATAGATTAATTTAGGCTTCCTTTTCAACCCTGTTACTTGGAGCTCTTTTCCCCGTACTGGAATATACATAAACACAGGGTAGCTGTGACTGTAAGGCTCTGGTCAGATGGGGGGAGCAATAGTTAAGAAACCCTAGAGAAACCCTAGAGACATACAGCTGTTAATAATCCACATTAATTTTATTTATTGTATGCTATTTTATTTTTGTAAAAAACAACATCTAGCATTAGCGAAGATCTACTAAATGACACATTTATTTAGCCCACATTTTTAACTATGTAACTTTCAACCCTATTACTCACTCTGCCATAAACATAAACACAAGACCACAATAACAGGTGAAGGATGGGGATGAGCATAAAGGCCCCAGTCAGATGGTGGCCCAGCGATTTTAGCATTTCCAAAGAATGAGATTTTGAGGGGAGCCCAAGGTAACAACCTTTCCATGGGAACCAGAACGACTAGTAGTGACCCTGCATAAAAACCTTCAGAGTTTGGCCCCAAAAATCAGCAGTCTCATACTTCTGATTTACTCTCTTATCAACATCTATGTTTATGTTATAAAATATGTTTATAACATTTTATTTAATTAATTATGCATTATCAGTATCTGGTCTCAAACTAAGATCTACTAAGTGATAGATTAATACCTATGAACTTTCAGTGTTCAGCCAATACCAGTCACTTATGATTCAAACTCTCATGAAGATCTGAGTTTACTCTGACTTTATTATTGCAGAGACCAACATCTCTTCCCAAACTAGCTAAGATCTACTACTATAAATGACAGATTAATTTAGGCAACATTTTCAACCCTGTTACCCATTCTGTCATACACATTAAAATAATGGCTTGGACAATCCTAAGAGCCCTGGGCAGACAGGGGGCCAAGCGATTTTCAAACTTACCTCTGGAACATGATTTCAAGGGGATCCAAAGACAATAGCCTGTCCAGGAGGACCAGAAGCCTGCACCCCTGCACAAGCACCTAGTCTCCTTAAGAGTTTGGCTCTTAACAATCATCCATCCCATACTTCATATTCAACCTCCCCTAAACATTTTACACAGAACTCATAATTAATTAATTTAACTTTAATTTTGTAAAAACCCACACCTGGTTTAGCTAAGATCTACTAAATGACATTTTCAACCCTGTTACCCCACACTCACCTACGTACCTTCAGTGTTCGACCCCTACCAATCACTTCTGATTTGCTTTCTTACAAACAGCTAGGCTTACACCGAACACTTTTACAGAACATTTGAGACACAAGATACCCTACACCCGATATTTAATATGATGATCTAATCAATCAGTTTACATTTAGTTTCAATTCATTTCATTCAAAAGACAAAAACAGCCTCTACGCAGATATCCTGTCCTTTCTCAACTCTATTATTGGCCAGTGATATCATGTTGAGCCGTTTGAGCACTGCAACCCTCAGCAGCCTTTTTGCCCTCCTTCACGACCCTCCGCCTCCCCCCAGCCAACTCAAATAACGGCGCCTCCGCAGCTCCATTCTTTACCACTGCAGGGGCAAAGCTCAGGGGACGATGGGGGATATTATTTGGCTAGTGCAGTCTCCTTGATAAATGACTCTCTTTGCTGTGCATCCACTAGGGAATGTCCTCCTCACTATAGAACTGTTCGCTGTTATCAATATTGCTTTCACTGCTGATTGTTCAACAGGGTTGAACACATTGAACCTCATCTAAATGCCTTTTCATTGTTCATTGCGGCACTTTCCTGAATGAAACATCATTCCTGTTGAGGAAAGAGACCTAGCCTTAAGTTCTGGTCACATTTACAGTCGAAGGTGAAATCCAGCCATTTTAATTAGATTCCACATGATTGAGAATTTAGCCCCGGTTTTGCCCCGATGACCAACAGAAGGTTGCCTAATTTGAAAATGACTTCTGTGTAAGTTCGGCTTAATGCATCGCTACTTCAGACAATAGACAATGGACCTTGTTTGCTACAAAATACTGCTGACTGCAACTTTCAACTTCTGATTCAAAATATAGTCTGTTGCCAAATTTAATTTGGGGCTCTGAATATGTAAGTTGATAAATGTTTTGATCTTATTTGCAAACTTGGACCCCATTGACTTTCATTGCATCTACGTTAGCATTGGATAGATTCTTGTGCAGAAGAAAGAAAGTCATACACTTTTGGCACGACGTGACCAATGAGTGAACAATTTGAAATTTGAGGCACTACTAAATCACACACCGATCCAAGTAAACAAACATATGATACACATCAGTATGATCTGAAAGCACGCTCTAGGAGGACGATAACCGGAATTACATCTTCTGAATCAATGGACATTATGTCCTGCAGTATCGGTTACATTTGACATCTCTTGAGCCTCACAGAGGGTTTGATGGACACACTCTGAGAGCTCTGACATGAGATACTCCAGCATCTGAGATACACAAACATGCTCATATACAAAGGCAGACATTGTAAACAAAACCAGAACACAACCGTTGTGCTGTCCTTTCTCTGAAAATAACACTACTGACTGTGCAAACATATCTATCTATCTATCTATCTATCTATCATTTGTAACTGATAAAGTTCCTGTAAACTGTTTTTTTTCTCAATATAAACACTCTGAACTCAGAATATCACGCAAATGTTAATATGTCTGTCAGATCTAAAAGATTGGCCTTAATTTTGCAATTAAGTTTTTAAATTTAATTTTAAAAAGGTTTGTAAGTGATTTTATCATAAATCACATAATAGTTATTAAACAGCAAAATTTAACCGATAAGCCGATAATTATTTTCATGTTATTGCCAGTGTTAATGCTACTTATTTTTTTATTTTCAATTTGTATTTACTCTTTTATCTTTGTATTTCTATTTAGCTTTCATTTATTTATTTTCTTTTTATTTCAGTTTTAGTTTTTGTGTACTTCAGCTTATTTTCAGTCAGTTGCCAAGTTTTTCCTGTAATATTTACTTTATTTCAGCTTTATTGTGTTGAAAAAACAATTGAAAATGATTTCAAATAGTTTTAATTAGCAAAATCTAACAATGGCCAATATAAAATCTGTGTGTGTAAAGTTGTATAAATAAATTGCAAAGTAAGTAGTGTAAAAAAAAAAAAAAAATATATATATATATATATATATATAAAATGTAAAAAATAAATAAATAAAAATTACATATAAAAAACTAAATTTAATGTATATTACTTTTATTTTTTATTTTAGTTAACATATATTAAATTTATAAAAAAAATATTGATTATAAATTACCAATAAGAAAATAATATTGCTGCCCATCATACATACTTTATAAGTACATTGTTAAACAAACAAAAAATGTTTTAATAAACTAAACAGCAAATAGAAATTAAATTCATAGAGTTACATTCCTTAAGTTGCCAGATATAACTTGAAATAAATTAAGCTGGCGAGTGTCAACCTATGCCATTCACAAATCCATAATAATGCACATACATTAGTGACGTGTAAATGACACATGTGCAGAAGATACTCACAGTCGTTCTGTGTTCTTTGGTATATTTCGTGGCACGCTTTTGAAGGCAAGTCCATGGCAGTCCACAGTGGTGCCCGTGCAGGAGCAGTGAGGAGGACACGCTCCAGACTGACCCGCCAGGAGAAGGGCGCTCAACAAACCCCAAATCCACAAACCACAGTTGGGAAGCATCAGCTCAGCGTTCAGACAGCCAGCCCTGACCGGCATCTCCAAACCAAAACCTCAAAACATACACTACAGGACAGGTATCGGCTCTTAAAACACTCAAAACGTGAAAAACAAAGAGTAAAAGTAAAGCTAACAGACCGCGGATCCCACAGGAATCACAGCACTTGTTATTTTCTCCTCTCCAGGCTGTTTTTTGTCTGCTCTTTGTGCAGTGCTTGTCTTTTTACAGTGGTTCCCCTTCTCTCTCTCTTTCTTTCCTCCAGGGTAGAGCTCTGGAAAAAAAAAAAAGGAAAGACAGACTCGTACAATCTCCCACACGCGTCCTCCCTCATTCACATATAGGAATCATCCATCAAAGGATCTACAAATCACTGCTTCTGACTCCTCCCAGTCAATATTACACCCTCCAACGGTTTCTAACGGTCACACACACACACACACACACACACACAGTAATGGGAGTCCTGCAGATGCCCACGGTCCTGCTCTCTCTCTCTCTTCTCTGGGTAATTACGCACTCTGGCTGGGGTCTGGAGGAGGACGAGGGAGGAAGAAGAGGAGGTTGTACAAACACAATCGCTGAGCATTTATGTGCACACGAGTATGACTCCGCAGAAGGTTAGGGAACATTTTCCCTTTAATAAACAGAAGAATTTATTACTTACAGAAAAATCTACAGTAGATATTTTGTAAAACAATATTAAGATGACATTTTATAAGATACGGTGGGGGGGGGGGGGGGGGGTTGTCCAAATTAAGTACTCAGCTATAAAAAAAAATGAAGTTTTGATATATTTGCGTTAGGAAATTTACTAAATATATTCATGTAATATGATCTTTACTTAATATCCTAATGACTTTTAGTATGAAAAAACTATTTATAATTTTCACTCATACTATGTTGGCTATTGCTAAAAAATATATATAAAAATATATCTGTGCTACTTTTAACTGCTTTTGTGCTCTAGAGTCACACACATACAAATATAATTATTTTGAACAATGATATTCTGATCATATTTTTTTCCCCCAAGCACACATATAGAAAAATGGAAAAGGTAAGACATGACCATTGGACAGCAAAACGCTCACCGGGAGAGCGGAAGAGACGTGTTAAGTGCAAAATAATGAAGAATCAATGCGAAGAATTAGGTGTAAACCATCAGGAAACATTTAGTCTCCAGCTCCACCATTTTCCAGAACTGCAACTGAAAGTGGGGTCAGACTCTCAGAGACTTTGCTTGGGTAAAAATTATATATATAATACTTGCTAATGAAAATTAATCTTTTATGGACTTTATACAGATAAGTACAAGTTTAGTCAGAAAACCAACGTCCCTAATAATTATGCACGCGGTGTATATGCACACGTATACACACGCACGCACGCGCGCGCGCATAACAGAGATGGCTGATTTATCAACAACTCAAAAAGGCTTAGTGTCTTATTGCATGGCTTGATCAAAAATATAAATCAACATTTTAGTCTTAAAGTTAGGCTACAAGTCCATTTAGATTAGTAATATTCACTTACAACGACCCATTTAGGTTCATTACCCTGTCCCTTCACCAAACTGAAAATAAAACCCACCTAATTAACATTAACGAGTGAAGTCTTCGACGTAGACTTCGTGTCAAGTAAGGTAAACAATGAAAATAGTCCCGACGCTTCATTACAAACTGGAAGGCTGCCAAAGCGATAACTCCCCATTTGTAGCCCAACTGTAAGTATAGGTGAATCTCTGCCAACCGACAAAGGAAATCATTTTTTTTTTTTTGGATGACTTTAATGACTACAGTTACAGCGCGCAATCCATCGCATCTCATCAAGATCCCGGTCAGCAGCGCGGAGGGATATTTGCTGTGCGGCAGCGACCTCTAGTGCTCATCCGCGCAAACCGACCATCGACACAAGACCGTCAGTCAGTATGAGAGATAAACACAGGACAAACAGGTAAGCTGGTAAAGGTTTTAATGAATGGAAGAAAAAGACGCTCATTGTACTAGAGCAGGCCAAGTACAAATACAAAACTTTCACAGATCAAATACAAAAAGATGGGTTTTTTTAAACCCCTCACTGTAACATAAAAAAACCGGGAAATATAAAACTTTGAATTTGAAAAGCAAAATCAACGATTTCCCCATTTTGTTACTTCACATCTTTTTCCATAAGATAATCCCCAATCTCCATACATACCATCTGTACACACACACATACACACACACACACACACACACAATTACATAAAACAATGCTGCTAATAACGTTTGCAGATAGCACCTATATTAAAACTTAAAATGTACCGCTTCTGACCTTAAACACTTCAGGAAAAGTATTTCACTTTGTGTATTGCAAAGTCCACCATTACCATAACACATTTTACACTTCAAAGTATTTTACTGGTGTGAAAGATGCTTTATTTTAGCTTCCACTTTTTAAACAAGTCCACCGCCACCCACTTTTTCAACCTATCTGGCTTAAAATATAGATTTAGAAAGGCAACATTTGAGTTCAAGCTTTAAAACAAGAAAAAAGCCATTCATCAGTCGAGGGAATGTGCTTCTGAAAGAGCTATATACACATATATGAAGACAATGAAAGGAAGTGACATCACAGCGCTCTCCAGGAACATGAAAAACACGCACTCTGACGTTCAGGATCAAAGCCAAACCATTCCTTTCACAACATCCTTTAATTCCCACTGAGTTCACACAAAGCCTTACATCCCAAACCCTGCACCATCATCCATCTCACCTGTAACATACCAAAACCTTCGGAGACCCCGACACGCACCCAAAACCCCTCAGAAATAATGGTGCACTTCACCATATGAAAGACAAAATCACCGCGCACTGAAATCAGTTTTTATACAAAAATACTAAATGGTTAAACTGCATGGAAACTTTAGCCGGCTGATGATTTGGGTCAAAAAAGCAACAAAAGAGTTACATTTGTCTTGGTCTGGTCACAATATTTTGAATGTTCACAGTGTTATTAAGACAATATCTCTATATATGTAAACAAACGACAGATCTCTAAATGACAGTAAAGACACAAGCTTCCACACACGCAAAAATATATTTATACATATATACACACTGGCAATATGAATGAACTAAGCTAATCTTATCATGGGTCAGGCTAAAAGGCCCAGTGTAACTGACAAGTGGTTTGCCCATTAAACCTGATTTAACAGTTTACAACCATACAGCAAATAAAAAGAAAAGTGTAGTTCACATTAAATGAAAATTAGTCTCAACATTTAGTATGTTAAAACGGTACAGAATATAAAAAAATAAATAATTAAAATAAAAAAAAATCTCTTCTGGTCATCTAGAGTGAAGTCGTCTATTCGGGGAGAATTCATAACGTAGATGAAGACACGCCGAGCTGGAAAATAAGAGAAGATTTATCAATTGAGCCTTGTTCAAGTTCATAACTGCACTTAGCAAGATATTTAAAACCAGTTCATACTTTTGAAAAACAAGTAAATATTATCACACTTTTGAAACAATTAAAACTAAATATAAAACCAAAGCCAAAAATAAAACAAAAAACAAAACTACTAAAATTTTAAAATACATATAAACACATTTAAAAAGTAAAAACACACACACAAATAAAACAAAAATAAAAGGATAGAAATTTAAACAAAAACACTAAACAAAAAGAAACAAACAAATCAAATAATTAAAAAAACAAAATAAAAACAACAAAACCAAACAATGAAAAGCAGCAAAATTAAAAATAAATAATTAATAAATAAATAAATTAACCAGAAAAAAAAAAAAATCCTAAGCAAAACAACTTTATATAACAAAATATAAAAATAAACAAATGCAAAGAAAAACATAAAAAGATAAAAAATAAACGCAAAATACATTAAAACAAAAGACCAAAAGCAAAAAACAATGAAAAAAAGCCATACAAAAACAAAGCAAAAGAACAAATGAAATAAATACAAACAAAAATGTAACAAAACACCATCCAAGAAAAAGCAATTAAGACAAAGTAAAGAACAAAACAACAAAAAGCAGAGGAAATGAAAAGAACAGCGCTAGTCGAAGGTCAGAAGTGCGTGAACATGAGTAGCTGTGTGCTGGTCGCTGCTGACCTGATGTTGCTCAGCTCGCTGGATCACAGCTGATGTTCTCCTTCCCCGGAGGAGAGACGTGCCGCCCCCTCCGGTCTGCGCCGGGCTGACTCCCCAAAACCTTCTTCTGCAGTCAAACACAAAGACGCTCAAACACTGCCCCACACACACACAGAACGAGACCCTAACCCTCCCAGAACGTGTCCTGCACGTCATTTAGAGATTTGATTTTATCACCTACAGAACACTTTTTTTTTCTGACTCATCTTTTCCAGTATATAACAAGTTACAGTATGAACGGGAGCTACTTTCTTTTTAAAAAGTAGCTCCTGAATGAAATAAGGTTGGAGACCCCTGGGTTAGGGGAACGTTGAGAGAACGTTCTATTTACGTTAGGAAAGCTTTCTTTGCTAATCAAAAAGGAGCGTTCTTGGGAAGCAAAAATCAATAGCTGGGTGTTAGTACAGCTACCAGCGGACTGATGACTGAACTAAAGGACACACCGCAGCGCTGGGACAGACTCTTTAATAACTGTGAATGTCACAGAGGAGAGAGTGGATGTGGTCTGATTGAATTAGATAGAGAGATCTGACCTTGATGAGTCCGCCGAAGGAGCGCGAGCGCGCGTGTTTTTTACTGGTCGGAGTCGCGTTCTCACTCACAGGAGTGCTCGGACTCGACTGCTTGCCCAGCTGAAACCATCAACAAACACAAGAATTACTGCACAAATCACCCACGAGAATAACACAACATAGAACCACACTTTTAGATTTGTTTTTTAATGATCCGCAGCCTTTCGTATCACATGTGTTTATTAATTACAATTCATATGTTAATAATGCTTATTGTAATAGTCTCAAAAGTAGGTTATGAATAAATTACTGTAATTTTAGCTAAAATACTGTGTTATTGTAGTGTCAATAATAATCCTAATTTTTGTATAATAACAATTATATATACACACACACACACACACACATATATTATATACTAGGGGTGTGACGAGATCTCGTGGAACACATCGCATCTCGCGAGAACTTGGCGATATTCTCATGATGATCGCCAACAGAAAACTGTTGCCGCGTTCTATTTTTGGCGCAAACGAGAGCGCAGATTTGAATTCAGCAGTTGATGATGTGATGAATGTGTGATCATACACTTCAGGGACCAGCCAAGCCTGATCACACCGGTGTGATCGTATGCGCGAAAGGGTTAAGGCCGCGTCCACACAGCTTTCGCAGTGTACTCGATCACGGATTAGTGCGGACGGACGAGCTCAATACATGCGCAATGCCACCAATTGACTCGCACTCTTTCAGCATTCTTCTCGCGCATACACTGTTGTACGCGGACAGTCTGTGCGGTCTCAAAAAATGACCTGCATGCAGACAGGATGCGCGAGTGTCCGCGAGCCCTACTGGTGTCGAAAATGATGTAATGCAGATGGCTGAAGTATACTTTGGCCTTTAAGATGGCACAGCGTTTGCTGTAGGCAAGTTTGTTTTGGTATTCGGCCCGACTCTGTTTTCTGAAGCGTTTTTGTGAAAAAATAAATAAATAGCTTACCCTGCTTAATAATATTTGTGTTATTTGTTTTTATTTATTTATACTATTTTACATTTTTTTGCATTGTTCACATGTTGTTTTTACTTCATGTAATTCATTAAAATAGTTTCATTTCAAAAAGTTGATCACAAAATGCACCTAGATTTTTTTGGAATTTTTTTGATGAATAAAATAAAAAATTTCCCAATATATTTTATCATTGAGGATTTATTTGAAAAAAAGTCTAAAGATCTCGTCTCGTGGGATAAGTGTCTCGTCACCCCCCTATTATATAAATATATATATATATAAAAAATAAAAAACTAACTCAAAAAACAAACTCCACACAAATGTAGGGGTCTGTTGCAAATAATATTACTTTTAAAAATATTGGGTTTAAAAAAAACAAACAAATGTAATTATTGTAAAAATTAAAAAAACTAAATTAAATTAAACAATAAAAACTATGTAATTATTGTACAAATGCATGGCCACATAAGCCAACAAAAGAGGTCTGTTGTCATTAAAAATAATATTAATAATAGTAACAATAATAATAATAATAATAATAATATGCATAACTGATTTTGTTGGGTAAAAAATTTATTGTAAAAATGTAATGTAACTTAATGCAGACGATATATAATCATCATTAATAGTAAGAAAAGGCAGCACGATTTTAGATTTTTTGTTGTAAGATGTAAACAATATATAAAATAATAATGATAATACTATAAAGGAATATTATTATTAATGAATAATAATAAACAAAACTATTGGTGACAACATTAATGGTCTGCTGCTATTAATAACAGTGATAATAACAGCAGGATTGATGATAACACTGACTGAAGTGTGCTCTCACCTGTCGGATGAGCTTCTTCTTCTTGGCGGAGTTGGGCATGTGATCGGTGACGTGTTGATAGAGCTCTCGGAGCGCCTCTTCTGTGTGATTGTCCGAGTCCAAACGCACCCGCGCTCCGCTCCTCTTACACGCCGACACGAACGGAGAGCCGCCGGCCGCCAGCAGCTCCAGATCATCCTGACGACACACACAAGAGCATCAGCTCCAGAACATCTCTATTAGTGAAGAAACAGCACCAACGACACAAACCTTGGAGTGGAGCATCTTGGTGTTTGCGAACTGAAGTCTGGCATGTTCCCTCAGATACGCCGGCGCCTTCAAAAAACACAAAACACATTTGACTTGTGATGTTAGCCCAGTTCTGTTAACTGAAATACAGAGAATGAAAATAGAAATTATGCAAATACAAATATATACATTAAAAAAAGACAAAAGGTACATACTAAAATTACTCAAACTAAAGCTGAAATAAAAATAAATTGGAAGTAAATAAATAACACTGAAGTTGATGTACTAAAATAATTAAACCTAAAACTGAAATTAAAATCATTAGAAATATAACTAAATATACATTTTAGAAAAATGCTAAAAGCACAGAATTAGAAATGTTTATTCGGTAATTGAAAAAAAATTTTAAGTACTAAAATGACTAAAGCTGAAATAAAAATAATGAAAGCTAAACATAAATATTGCATTTTATATTAAAAAAAAATATATATATATAAAATTAGACAAATTTCCTTGGAATCTATCCAAGTTGAACTACTAACATTACTGAAATTAAATCTAAATTTGAAAATAATAATAATAATAATAATATTTGTGTGTGTGTGTATATATATATATATATATGTACTAAAAGAACACATTGTCATGTCACTATGATGTTATTTTCGGTCTCATCAGTTATGTGAAAATAAAAAAGCTGTGTTTGTAGAAGGCGAAGTGTGAAAAGTACCCGGAAGATCTTCTGTGAGTGTTTGATGAGAAAGGCCATGCCGCTGTTCAGCTTCTTCAGGTTCTCCTGAAGATCACTGGCATTCATCTGAAGAAAGCAGCACATCACACATCTCACACGATGTCTGAACCAGGGGCATTACAACTAACTAAAACCATTAAAAAAAACATGACTTTCATTGCTGGAAATTTACTTACATTAGCCATTATTTCAGCTAGTTATTATGCACTGAATGTCTGGTAAACAAAATTACTCGGCTGAAGATGGCAAAAAAAAAATCTTTTGGTGTTCGGCCTAAAAGGACTACATAAATTGTACCAAACAATGATGTGATGTGGTCAAACAGAGTAGCATGCTAATGCAGTGTAAATCTGTCCTAAAAAAAACACTAAAATCATTAGAAGCACACAGATGTGTTGGTTAATCTGAATTTACTCTGCATCACTTAATGCAGATAGATTCTGCCCAGGGCAGTTAGCACTGTCCTGATAAATAAACTCCTGCTAAATCAATGACTTACTACACAATCAATCTCTTATTTACACCGTGTCCGTGTCTATGCATTTTTCTGTCTCTGATTATATTAAATAGATCTGCAAGTGTGTAACAAATTACTTCAAAGGGGATTCTTCTGATTAACCTACAGAAACACCTCTCACTGGCCATTGCTTTGGAAATAAAATGGAAAGATACGCTGTTTGCGGAAAAAAAAAAAAAAAAGCATAAATACACATACAACATGTAACTTTCCGTAATGTGCGTCCAAAAAGGGGCTACAGAGATATCACAGTGCCAAATCGTTAAATAAAGTTGTTTTCCATACAAAAATATTGTTGTGGCATAATATTACGGTTGAACCGCTGATTCATTTTGGAGTGGAGTAACCCTTTAACTAAAACAAAATGAAAATCTAAAAACAGTCTATACTACTATCACAAAGCCCCCAGGTTATATTATAAAGAAAGCAGCAAACTGCGTACGTTCTTGGGCCAGATGACGTGCGGGGCGAACATGAGTGCGAGGTTGTGGGCGGACATCTTGTTCTTGTCCTGCTGTTTGGCGGTGTGGTAGAGCAGGTCCAGCAGCAGCTTGAGCAGGGTTCGGTTGCCGGTGGGCAGCAGCATCAGCAGCAGCTGCAGAGCCTCTATCTGACGCTCCTTGTCCGGGACGCTCGTCTTGTTGCCCTGATCATCGAACAGGCTCAGCTCTGCGCAGACAGACAGAGAGCCATCGTGATGAGTGGTGTTCATTCCACTGACCAATCACTTTCATCAACAACAGTTTTCACAGCCGAAAAGGAAAGAAAAACTCATTTTGAATGACAAAAACTATGAAAATCTACGGACATTTTCGAGATGAAACGAGATGAAAATGTGAGGGAGGAATGATTGGGAAGAGATTTATTTGGAACGAATCTGCTGTTGAGGTTAGATGCATACATTATCGTAACCTAATGATGTATCAGGTGGGGTATCAATAACTTGGAGTAAGAGAAGAGTAGAATTAAAATCACATGAAATTACTGGAATTTGACCCAAACTGCCAGCCCTAATATAGCCTCTCCTTTCTTTTCAAGAAATCATATACAGCCATACCTGTGATGTTTATAAAGGGACATGTCTTGGATGCAAAGTCTCCTTAAAGGGCCATTCATTCACCTTTGAGTGAAGGTTCCAATTGGAACCTTTTCAAAAAGGTTCAAAAATGAACCTTTAAGGTTCCCCCAAAGTTGCAATCTCCAGGAACCTCAAAAGGTTCATTTTTGAACTTTGAGTGTAGTAACACCCCTAATATCAAACCTACACAACGAGTTTGGCAATTATACAGAGATGCTTAATAAATGCATTACACTGAAAATGAAAATAACCCCACTAAATCTACTGTAAATTTACTATTGAGTAATGGTATTTAGTCGACTAAAACAATTCAGAGAAGTCTCTGATAAAGAGACTTAGCTGTCAATATGAGCAGTGGTGAGGTGTGACTGATTGGGCAGACCTGTGATCTTCAGGTGAGCATGTAGGTGCTTCTGGGTCAGCAGGGGCTCGGGCAGCTCTCCCAGGAAGCTCTTGAGGAGCGTGGCAACATCGTTAGGATGGAAGTCACCGGAGGAGAAGTCGATGTCGACGCCGCCGTTGAGCTGCTCTCTGAGCGTCTGCTGTCTCAGGCTGTTCCCAGGAACCCGAAACAGACCCTCCACATGCAGATCTGCACGACAACAACCAGCTCTTTACTGTCTTACTCAATCAACAAAGACAAAACACAGTGGAATTTTACAGTGAGTGTTACAAAAAATACTGTCACATTCAGTTTGCCAACATTTCAATAGAGCCCCAGGTGATCAGGAAACCTCATATTTTATTCAATATTAAAGCATGTACGTTTTTGACTCTAGATAAGCATACAAATTCCATAATATGTTTGCAGATATTTAAGAAACATGCCAAGTTAACATACTTGTTAAAACCCGACATATAACACCATTAAGAATAACATCATTTATAATAATATGTAAGCATGATCAGTAATAAGCATGATTCTCTCACACATGTATAGCAATATTAATTATCACTAATTAGTTTTTTAAACTACATAGGAGTTATTTGTTTTAAACAGAACATAACAAAACATGACTCCCATTAAAGTAAAAACTAATTCTATATCTAAAATTTCCATTTATTAATTAATTAGTGCTGTCAAAAAATAATCTCATCCAAAATAAAAGCTTTTGTTTGCATAATGTGTGTGTGTGCTGTGTAATTATACTGTATATATACACTGCACACATGCATATTATTATACAAACATAAACTATTTTAGATGTGATTAATTGCAATGAATCATTTGACAGCACTACTTATTATACATTACTTCCACAAATCCACACTTTCAGTGGTCAAGTTTCAGATTTTTAACTTCTAAGAGCTGGCAAACATTGAAAAAAAACATTGCAAAAATACAGAAAATACTTGAAGACTGTAAACAGAGAAATCTAAAAGGTATTAGTTCACACTTGGTTCACTATTAATCATTAGAGTCAGACGTAGTTGTAAATACTTTGCCATTAAAGATCCTTTTTAGGGCATCTGAGCTAGCTGTTTGTTTCAAATTGAACTGACCAAGATATTTAACTCAACACAGTATTTTAAGTTTCAACATTCTTGTCAGATGTCTACAGAATGATGGTTTAGATCAGAGGGTCTTCAGCCCTGCTCCTGCAAATAGGGATGCACCGATAGCGATCGGCCGATATGTTTGCGCGTTTTGTCGGTAAAAGCGGTTCTGTAATCAGCAGT
>JAUCMS010000049.1:10141062-10157234 GCA_032357445.1 Enteromius radiatus | reverse complement strand
CATTGTGAATAAAAAACACACATAATAGACTGTAATTTCTACTCAGAGTTTAAGGTAGTAAAGAAAAAAACAAGCACGATCGTCATCACCTGATGAGATCTGCTCTTGGTTTGCCTGGCTTACATAAATCAAATTCAAATGCCAAAACAACATTAATTCTTTTAATATAAGGGTCAAGAGCCCAACTAAAGCACACACTGACACTGGAACGGTGACACATAAAGTGTGATTTTCTCCTTACAAAAAAAGCTTTCTTCTCTAAATGTAACTGGGTTAAAGTGCCCCGTTGATCCATTTTAAAGGTTACTCAGTTTTAATGAGTAATTAACTGTGTAATGTATTGGTAAATGTAAGTATTCTTTACCCAAATATACAAGATATAATCTACTCACAAAAACGGAGTGAAAAAAGTTAACTCAGTTTTATTGAGTAAATTCTATAGGTTGTCTACGAGTTATTTTTTTCAGTGTAGGTTGTAGAAAGCATAGGGTATATTTTGATCTACACGCAGCTAAAAGTCAAGTAACGATTTTACATGTAACCACAGACAATTGTAGATATGTACAAACGTATCTAAATGCATTTTTAGGAAATATTCTGTGTTTTTTTCATATTTTGGTTTGTATATTATTTTGCGACTATTTTTGGCCAGGGACAGGGCGTTGCCGTCGGACCAATGTTTGCTTGGAGAGAGTTAAATGTGAGATTCTGGAAACCTAATTTAGCGGGAATGGTCGGGTTAGGAAGAAATTTATTTTAAACGGACAGCGGGGGAACAAAGTGTCTGGGCTGTCTGGGGGGCTAAGCAAGTTTCGGATGGGGCTATAGCCCCGTCAAGCCCCGCCACTGTATCTAGTTAGAAAATAAAATTACATTACAAGTACATTTATACGCATAACGAATATGGCATAACATCTAGCAGGAAAGGATAGTTCCACTGTCATTCTTTTACAGTAAAATTGTTTATTTATTTGTTTTAAAATCATTTGTTTTGTTTGTGTATAATATTTTTGTTTGTGAAATATTTGCTCAAACACGATTTACAGCATGCATCATCACAGTTTAAAGGAAGAAAAAAATTAAAATTCTGTCATCATTCACTCAGGGGCGGATTTAGTGAATCTGGGGCCTCAGGCAAATATAAGAATGAGGACCTATACATTTGCACACATTTACTTCAATCAACCTGGAGGTTTCTTTTTTTGTTATCAAAGTTGCAGCTGCACAATTGTGCCCCATAGTTACGTCCAGTGTCTCTACGTTTTTCATGTACATATGGGATTCTTTCATTAACATTTACATTTATTCATTTAGCAGACACTTTTTTCTTTCATGTTGTAGACAACGGAATAGCAATTACAGTTGAGATACAAGAAGTTGACAGAAGTATAAATTATTATATTACTTATTATATTTACAGACACAACCCTGTTTAGGTTACACATAGCCGAATGTGTCCACATAATATATTCTGACGCAGCTAAATTCTCAGTAAATGTTTTCATTGATTTATCTTACAGTTTGTGTTGTCATAAAACGGGATGATATATGAAATAGTGACTGAACAGTGATCGAGTCGTCGTCTGATAAAATCAAACAGGCCACACATTAGATAATGACAACAGCAATAGTTACAATAGACAATAGACAATAGTTACTATTTACCTGCACAGAAAATGGCTCGCTTCTGTATTGCGAAAGAATGTTGTCATACTATATTCCCACCACTAGATGGCGGCCCAGCTCTAGTAAATAACATTGTTTACTAATCGCCGAATAATAACACCTCTGTATGTTTCTGTATCACACTCGGCATGCACCTATAGTCCAATAGATGCTGCTCTCCGTCTGAATGTGCGATATTTATATTACGTGCATTTGAGATTTTGATTTTCTAGCCTTGTGTCACGGAAATTATAAACTGCAGGGATTGTGACTGACAGCTTTCCGTGTGACGTATCGCTTCCCACAGAGCTCCAGTGTGGCGTGACTCACATTCTATGAGTTCAATATTCAGCAGTGAGCAATAACTCTACATGCATATCAATAATGCACGCGTCCTGTGAGTCATATACAGCGCACGTGCGTGCTTCTGGTCTAGACCTGAGCTACTTTAAAGGACAAGACTGCTGATAGATGACCCAGTAGGTAGCTAACTCTGTAAGTAAATAAATAAATACATGCACATACATATTAGCTGCACTGTTATTTAACATTAACATTATCACCTTTTGTAGGCTATTCCACAGAAAAGGCTGTCTATACCAGATTGCAGTGATTGACAGATGAGGTCATGTGCTCATTCACACACACACACACACACACACACACAAATTCCCTGTTTGCTCTTGTTCTTTGAAGAAGTCATATGGGATCAAGTAGACAGTAATTTTCTCAGTCCACAAGAAAGAATCAATAGTGCTGATCCTGGATCAGCCACTGCTGAATCACAAACTCAACACTGAGGTAGAGAGACAGGTGTGTGAAATAAATGTGAAAAGAGTTAGGTTAGAATGAAATCAAACAGAAATACAGTGAATTTCCAAAACAGGACCATTTCCCCCCCCCCTGAAATTTTCATTGGTCAGTGAACTGCTGTTCAGTTAAAATGCTCTCAATTAAAATATTATTATTATGGAGTGCATTTTACTGAAAAAAAAAAAAAAAACTATGATTTTGTGAACGAGTCAGGACAATTTTAGTCTGTTTTTGTGCAGAATAATTTTCAAATGCAAATATCTGGTTTATTTTCTTATAAATAGCTAATGGAAACATGTTTCACAGGTTATTAATAAATTAATCATTATTAATAAATAATCATAATTTTTTAATTATTAATTATTATTAATTCATTATTTTATTAAATATTCTATTATTATATTTTATTGTTTTCATAATAATTAAGTAAATTCTACTTATATATCTAAATTAACCCATATTTAAATCTCTATATTGAGTCTGGATGCTTTCCTTTTTAAAAACAGCGCAACAAATATGATGATTTATAAATATTTTCAAATTTAAGAAATATTCCACAATGATGCATTAGATTGATCAGTAGACTTACAAATATAAATAATTACTATTACAATTACACATTTTTTTTTACTATTACAAATCGTTTCTATGTCAAATAAATACTGTTCTTTTGAACTCTCTATTCATGAAATATTTTTGAAAAAAATGTATCCACAAAAAATATTAAGCAGTACAACTGATCATAAGAAAAAATGTTTCTTGAGCAGAAAATTAGCATATTACGATGATTTCTAAAGATTGGATTAAAATTCATCTTTGATCACAGGAATAATATACATATATATATATAAATTAATCAGTTATTGTAAATTGTAATAATATTTCACAATGTTTCTGATTTTACAGCATTTTTAATTTTAAAAATGCAGCCTTGGTGAGAGACTTTAAGAACATTTAAAAAATATCTTATCAACTTTGAACAGTAGTGTACGTTTTTCCGTGTAATGCCTGTTTATTATTATTATTATTATTATTTTACATTCCTTTTGTTGTTCAGTATAGATTTGTTACCCTTAAAACTACAGACATGGACTAAAACCCCCAAAACGTTTCATATACACTGCTCAAAAAATAAAGAGAACACTTAAACAACACAATGTAACTCCAAGTCAATCACACTTCTGTGAAATTAAAATGCCCACTTAGGAAGCAACACTGATGTGTAACTTCACATGCTGTTGTGCAAATGGAATAGACAACAGGTGGAAATTATAGACAATTAGCAAGACACCCCCAATAAAGTTCTGCAGGTGGTGACCACAGACCACTTCTCAGTTCCTATACTTTCTGATGTTTTGGTCACTTTTGAATGTCGGTGGTGCTTGGTAGCATGAGACGGAGTCTACAAGGCAAACAAGTGGCTCAGTTAGTGCAGCTCATCCAGGATGGCACATCAATGCGAGCTGTGGCAAGAAGGTTTGCTGTGTCTGTCGACATAGTATCCAGAGCATGGAAGCGCTACCAGGAGACAGGCTAGTACATTAGGAGACGTGGAGGAGGGCAACAACCCAGCGACAGGACCGCTACCTCCGCCTTTGTACAAGGAGGAACAGGAGGGAGCCACAAATGTTCATGTGTCTGCTCAAACGGTCAGAAACAGATTCCATGAGGGTGTTATGACGTCCACAGGTGGGGGTTGTGCTTACAGCCCAACACTGTGCAGGACGTTTGGCATTTGTCAGAGAATACCACTGGCGCCGTGGTCTTCACAGATGAAAGCAGGTTCAGACTGAGCACATGTGACAAACGTGACAGAGTATAGAGACGCCATGGAGAACGTTCTGCTGCCTGCAACATCCTCCAGCATGACCAGTTTGGCAGTGGGTCAGTAATGGTGTGGGGTGGTATTTCTTTGGAGGGATGCACAGCCCTCCATATGCTCGCCAGAGGTAGCCTGACTGTCATTAGGTCCCGAGATGAGATCTTCAGACCCCTTGTGAGACCATATGCCAGTGCGGTTGGCCTTGTGTTCCTCCTAATGCCAGACAATGCTAGACTGCATGTGGCTGGAGTGTGTCAGCAGTTCCTGCAAGACGAAGGCATTGATGCTATGAATCCAATTGAGCACATCTGGGACATCATGTCTTACTCCATCCACCAACGCCACGTTCACCACAGATTGTCCAGGAGTTGGCGGATGCTTTAGTCCAGGTCTGGGAGGAGATCCCTCAAGAGACCATCCGCCGCCTCATCAGGAGCATGCCCAGGTGTTGTAGGGAGGTCATACAGGCAACACGCACTACTGAGCCTCATCACGCGAAGGCCACACGCACTACTGAGCCTCATTTTGACTTTTTAAAGGACATTACATCAAAGTTGGATCAGCCTGTAGTGTGTTTTTCCACTTCAATTTTGAATGTGGCTCCAAATCCAGACCTCCATGGATTAATAAATTTTATTTCCATTGATAACTTTTGTCTGATTTTGTTGTCAGCACATTCAACTATGTAAAGAACAGAAAGTATTTAATGAGAATATTTCATTCATTCAGATCTAGGATGTGTTATTTTAGTGTTCCCTTTATTGTTTTGAGCAGTGTATATGTAATGACGCCACAAAAACATAAATTCATCGAAGCACACCGTGTTTGGTGACAAGAACCGTACAAATAGCCAGTACAGTCATTGCTTCTGTATCAGACCGCACACTGCTCTATGAAGGCCTCCGAGGTGAGTAATGGCAGTTTGTGTGTATGTGTTTGTGAGTAATGAGAAAGCGAACGGGTCACTTCCTGTGTGCTGCGTAATAGGACAGATGGGTGACAATGACAAATCCCAATCTACATATCCAAACAAACACATCTACACAAAACTAAAGGTGTTCCTCTCTCTCTACTTTCGGTGTAATAACGGTGTGCCGAGACTGGGCGTAGTTTTCAGTCACACTGTTTCTTCACACATTAGCAAGATGTCCCTGATGAACTGGAAAAACAGCAAGAAAAACTAACAAGGTGTTGTTTTTTTTTTTATGTGCTGACTGCTGTCTCGGTTTGTGACGTCAGATAATACCTCCGTTCATGTGTGAGGCTGGTTTGTGCGCTGAATGTAAAAAGCTCACAGATACATTTCCTGTCCATCGTATTTATCTGTCCATGTGATGAGGCCTAAGGTGTTTGGTGAACATGACATGTGGTGTTTGTGAAAAACAACCCTTTCTGGGATCCAGTATCAGTACAGATGCCACCCGATGAAGGACAGACAAGGATGTTTGAGAAAATATTTTTCTGTGCGAACTCAAAAATGTATTTGTTTGTTTTGTATTTTCATTTAAAAAAAAAGATTTAGCAACTCAAAATGACCTTACTCTGTCATGAGATTCACATGAGTAAACAAAATATTTAAGTTTATGGTTTGGTACGACAGTACTATATTTGATCAAGATATTATTAGAAAATTTGGAATCTGAGGGTGCTATAAAGTTGTCTTAGTGAAGTTCTAAGCAATGCATAATCAAAAATTAAGTTTTGATATATTTTGATATTGAACATGATCTTTACTTAATATCCTAATGATTATTGGCATAAAAATGTATAATTCTGCATACACACACAAACTTCCCGCGCCTGTACAGACAGACATGAAAGCGAAGAAACGCTTCAAAAAATCCAATTATAAGCAAAACGATAAAATAGCATGTGAGTATTAAGTTCTTGTTATGAGTCATAGAAATCACACATTTCATGGAGAAAAGAAGTTATTTTGCAGCTTTATATGCAATTAGCCTACTCCTATTGTTTCCATGTACTTACATTCAGTTATTAATGTAATAACACATATTAAATTGCAAAATATATACAATAACGTACTTAAGAAGCTATATAGATTTGAATACATTTTGTATATTGATGCAAACAGCTATTTCGATTGATTGCAACCTTTCATATGTTAGCAACAGCCAGATCATGGGTTTGATTCCCAGGGAGAACATCATCTGATATAATGAATGCACAGTACAGAAGCTGGCTGCATGTAAGTATAAATTGTTTTTTAAGTTAGAAATACAAAAAATACTTTTTAATATACTATTATGTTATGAATGACCGATGATGCATAAAGGAAAAGACAATGTTTGATGTGGAGCTCACATCAGTGCGCTGAGTAAATGTGATTCACGTCATTACAGTGCAACAGGATACAGACTCATCGAGCTCATCTCTCACAACAGCCTGTGTCATGATACTGCCAACACACACACACACACACATCTGAAATGCTTCAGGGAATCAGTGTGAGCCGTCAATCTTCAACACCAGTCAGAGATACAGGCACACCAGGTGTCTTTTAAAGGGTTACTCCACCCCAAAATGACATTTTTGTCATTAATCACTTACCCCCATGTCGTTCCAAACCCGTAGAAGCTTCGTTCATCTTTGGAACACAATTTAAGATATTTTGGTTGAAAACTGGGAGGCTTTGTGACTGTCCCATTGACTGCCAAACAATTACCACTGTCAAGATCCAGAAAAGCATGAAAGACAGTCAGAATAGTCCTTCTGACATCCGTAGTTAAAACACAATGTCCAAAATATCTTAAATTGTGTTCTGAAGATGAACAAAGTTTTTACAGGTTTGGAACGACATGGGGGTAATTGATTAATGACAAAATGTTAGTTTTGGGCTGGAGTAACCCTTTAAAAGAAATTAAATGATTATTAAATGATTTCATGTTTAAAAAAAACACATTGAAAATGTTTTTATAAAACATCCATCTTTCTTTACCATCCTTTGCTGACTCATTTCCCAGCATTATTCACAATATATGCAAAATAATCAGCGTACTGTAACGGCATGACAGCTGTGTGACAGTGAGGTGAAACTCAACGTAAGCAGGGTGTTTTGCATAAATCATGCAAATGTCTGTGTGATAATTGTGTTTTTTTCCTTTTTCATTTAGCTCATTTTCCCCTCAGTTTGGCCGAAAGTAAGTGCAGAGCGATTCAGTGTACGTCTTCCCCGACAGTTTAATATTGCATCTCCAGAAACGTGCACAAAAGATAATTTAACGAACTGACTCAATACAGCATATGTATCTAGTCAAATATTATTATAATGTTTACTCAAATTTCCTTCAGTTCTAGGAGGTAGATATGTCTATCTAGAAACTGATTGTTTAACCTAAAAGGCTAAGTGTGTGTGTGCTATGTATTTTTAAACGTATTATTATGATCTTAGCGTAGCAACATGGATCAGTGATTATGTGTGTGTGTGTGTGTATATGTTGTTGTTTAAGGCCTCCGTAATTGCTGTCGTCAAATCAATTCTTCAGTTGTTATCACATGCTTTAATTTCCATTTCCATTTCAGTGTAATCTTTTAGAAAGTGGGTTTTGTGTGTGTGTGTGTGTGTGGTATGTCTTTGTGAATCACTCTTCTTGTGTACATACATGTTTGTTACGGATTTGAAGAAAATAGCAATCAGACTGGAAATTGATGTTTTTCTGTAACTAGGCCATTGGTCCAAATTTTGAAGTACGTCAGCTTTTAGCGCATTTCAACCGCTAGCCATCTCACATTGCAGTTCTCTCTCACACACACACACACACTTTCTGAGAAGACACAATGCCGTTTTGGGGTGTGCGTCATCATTTTTGGAAGATTCACACGTCCACAACACACGTAACTGTTTGATCGGAATAGTGAAAATAGAGCACGGCTCATTGCTGTTTCTCTGGGAGCATGTATGTGTGTGTGTTTGTTTTTTCTCCGCTGTTCAGCACACATCCAGTTATAGATGCATTTGAAGCATTTTACCTGGTGAATACAGGCAGTGTGACTCACAAACACACTGGCTTTGTTCCAAAAGCTGCCTACTTAGGCAGCGTTTTAAGGCATCATAGGTGCTCTGGGTAAAAATATTTTCAGAAAGTAGATGGCATAATTAAGTAATATAAAACACTTTGACCTGAAGCAGCTTTGTATTATCATGGAGACGCCAATCCCAGAATGCATTGTGAAAAAATTAAGGTGGCAGGTGACGCAAGAGACATGTTGATTAGAAATATATTGTTTCTTTAATAAGCACTTGAGTAGTTGACAAATAACATCCAGTACTGTTTGTGCAAAAATAAGGGAAAGTGTTTATTTAAAACAAACAAACAAACAAACAAAAGTTTTTGTTGAATCTCAAATATAGATCGAAACAAATTATATTTAAATATTATAAAAATTTTATTATAAATAAATTTAATTCAAAACAAATTATATTTTTATTATTTTATCATCTTTTAGTTTTGTAGTTTTTTTAAACTAGCACTGTGGTGAAACAAATTTAAATAAATAAATAAATGTAAGTTAGGATCCATTCATAAATAAATTATCTTAAATTTGAAAAAGAAACAATTATAAATATAAGCAATAGTTATACACAAAATTATACATTATTTATTAAATTATATGAATAAAAATTATTGTACTATAAAACACCCTATACAAAATTATAAATTAATTAAAAAAATTAACAATAAAAATTATTACATAAAATACATAAAAAATAAAATGTATTTTAAACAATAGTTAGGAAAAATTATAGATTAAATAAATGATGATATAAATAAAAAATGATTAAATTAAATTTACAATAAAACAAGTTAAATTTGCCAGTGTTCTGTATTACTGATGGTGTATTTTGTCCCTTATCAGTCTCCTCATTGCAGAAACATCAGTGATCACATGATGGGTTGGCCCTGATCTAGACTGTTCCATTTCAGTATTCCAATCAGAACACTGCCTTAGAAGCGTGCTGCCTAGGTAAATGGCAGAATCACTAGGTCACTCATACAGTACAATGTGTTCGAGCACATAAATAGTGGATGGGAGGAGAAACTTGGATGTCGTCACAGTGTAAAACAGACCCACACACAATGGGTCAGAGCCCTTTGTAGCTCAGTGTAATAACAATGGACAGACGTCAAAATGAATCACCACAGCATCCTTCTAAACATGTCAGTCTGCTGTGTGTCAGCAAGAAAAAGTCTATTTGTGAGAAGCATATTAGCCTTAATGCAACTGTTATAAACAGTGATAGCAATTCACAATGCAATAGCATGTGCTAACCGCTAAGCTGTCCACTGCACTTTATTTTAGTTATTCTTGCACTACTTTCTCTCATATGCTGCTGCATAAACAGTGAGCTCCAGAGCCGAGCCGTCTCTCCTGCGTTTCCTTCCCAGGCTGGGGGGCGTTAACGGGGATGCAGGGCGTAAAAACACCCCTGGCTGTTAGATCCTCCACAATCAGCTATAGATTAGCATCACATGGTCATCATTGGTAGTGATTGATAGGACAAGCACCACTATTCTTGTGAGGCTGGACGCCATATTGAATTGAAAATAAGGTACTGTATGAAGGTTCTAGATCACATATAGGCCTACTTTTCAAGGCATACATTTCAAAGTTTTGTCTATTGAAGGCTTTTTTTTCACAAGATGATTTGTCAGTTGAACAATTGGTTTCTTAAACAACTGTAACCAGATCAAAGATGTCAAGATGTCTGCATTGAAAGAAATTCAGTAAAAAAAAAAAAAAAAAAAAAAAATTCAAATATATAAAAGAATAAGAAACCATTTCACATTTTATTGTGTTTTAAATGAGTAATGAAATCTTACTGACAAATGGTTAAAACCTACAATTAAAAAAAACTAAAAATTTGTGGAGAAACAAAAAGCAGTATTACACTTCATCTTTAACCCAATCATAGGGGTGTAACAATACACAAAAATGATGGTTTTGAAGTATCCCAGTATCTGCTTGACTCATCATCAGAGCTGGGTAGTAACTGATTTCAAGCTATCTTGATTATGTAACCAGATTCCAGAAATAAAGTACTTGCAATTAGATTAGATTACACTAAATATAATTAAAATGCTTTTAATACAAGTTTGATTATATGATTACATATTATTCACATTTTTGTATATGGTCACATATTTCATATTTTTCATTTCATATTTTTTATTTTAATTGTTTTTAAAATATATGATATTTTTTTTTAAATTGTTTTACATTTTCATGATTTATTTATTAGCTTTTCTCTAAACTTACCCCCCCCCCCCCAAACTTTGACAAAATATAACGTTTAATGGACTTCATGACGTTAATAACAGCAAATGGAGTATTTGATGAATGTGATAAGATAGGTAAAAAGTAATCTAAAAGTAATCCAAACGTAGTCAAAGGACCGCCAGTAATTTCTACACAGTTTGCATTAAGTAGTAATGTAGAAAAATGCAGACATTAGAAGGTGAAATTCAGTAAACACCTTGTTGATGATGTATATTTTGTACAGGCCAGCAGATGAAGAAAACGGTTATAAGGAGAACACTGAACCATTAAGCAAATTTCGTTCATATTCTGGCCTCAACTGCTTTCCTATGTAAACTATGCATTATTAATACAGTGAATACTGAATTTGATATTTCAATATTAACGTTTTAAATACACAAGTGTTTCTACAAGTTTTTGTTGCGCAGTCTAATGATTAAAATATTGCCGTGAGAGCTTAATATAGATTGCAAATGGCCAAAACTTAAATTTTTGCTTTGAGAGGTGATCTAAATATTTGCAGCTATGAAACCGATGGAAAATTGACAACAGTTGCATTACTCCTTTTGCCCTCCAGATCTTCGAAGTGGTCACATGACTAAAAAACTTTGTCTAATATGCATTTATTTTTACCTTAAGAATCCCAAACAACTCCTCATTTTTCCAAACCCCTCTTTTGCGTGATGCTAATCTGCAGTGATTGGTTGATTGGTCTCATTTTCATTTCATGTAATACCTGATAAAGCAGTGTTTTTTGAGCGCATTGCTGCTTTATGTACAGAGTTACCAAGGAAACTGTTATTTTAACACTTCAAAAGCAGCACCTAGTGGCAAAGAATGAATGTGCATTTTCATTCAGACCAACGCGAAAAGACCAACAAATGAATGGACAATATGTTAATGTTTCTTGTTGACGTCAACATGAAACGACTTGGGACTCATTTTAAAAATGACTTGTTTTAATGATTCAGAGTCGACCATTCTTTTGAGAGACAATAACTTTATACACTGTGCACTTTCAGAATGTTTTCATTCACTCATTGTTACACAGTACATGGGGCATGTTAATATAGTTGAACAGTTAATTTGACCTGAGCCGGTGAGAAAGCAACTAATACAGCAGAAAATTACCCAGAAAACCATGACAACCATAGCAGAAACCCCCAGAATTACCATGGGAACCACCCTAAAACACATGTCTGAGCAACAACCTAGCCAAAGATGAAGTTTATTTCCCATTGATGTGTTAATATTTAAATATTTGATGTTAGCATAAAGTTTAAAGCCAGTTAGCTTACAACTGCAATATGAGGAACATGTTCTAGCATGTCACAGCTGAGTAAAAGCTTCTCACACACGTCACACAGACACACACACACTTGAGCAGCAGATGAAAAGACATGTCTGTGGTTCATTAGTAATGAACCACTCACAGACACGCCTCAGCCCCACCCCGCACACCCACTGGAGTGGAATGTTTTTTTTTTTTAATGCAGTTTCACTCTTACTCTTAATGGAAAATGTGGGTGGATTCCCTGCTTGTAATCACAAAACTTTTCATTTGTACGATGTCCACAAAGTGTGACATGAGCAGTCGAATGGGGTGATGTTTTATTTGTTTTCATCGAGTCCTCGAGGTCTGGCACAGGCTAGCGCTGTTTACATGCCCTGAGGATGTGCATTGTTTCTGATGCCTGGTCGCGCATTGCGGCCCTTCACTGCCAGTCTAGATCTGCTCAGAGCTGTTCCCATTTCCTGCTGAACAGGAAGAGCCAGCCCCCACTGGCCTTTGTCACTCAGAGAGACAGGAAGAGGAAATGGCCCACAGGAAATAGCTCCCCCACTTGCTCCGAATCATCCCAACTGTACGCTACATGAACTTACATGCACAAGCTGTCCACAGTCAGCTGCCTTACGGTAAAATACAGTAAATATACACACACACGCTCACTGAAATTGTATGCTGAAAAATCACACAGGAATTGTTGTCATATTAAATGTGAAACTTTAAAGTTTGAATATCACATTGTGCTGCATTTATAGCATTTATAACAACAGATAGTTTACCTCAGATCTTGAAACTAAATATACTGAATATATACGTTAAAACTGTGAACCAATGAGCGTATTCCATAACAAAGATGGTATCAATGACTCTGTATGTACATTTAATAATGTTAAAAAGGTTTCATATTTATGAATTAGATTATAAACTTATCCATTTTGTTGTAAGTGCAGAGCCTGCCCATGCATGTTTCTGATTGGCTGTGATGTTTTGATTGATCTTAAAATTACACAAAATTAAATAAGTAAAAACTACAAAAGTAAAAAATTATACAACATCCTTGATGCCACTCTCTCATGAACGCCAGTACAACAGTTAGCATAAGCAGTGTTGCCAGATTGGATGCACGATTTCCAGCCCAAAAGCTCACGAATACCCGCCCAAAATTTCAAAATAATGTGATCGAATGTAAATCAAGGTTCATAAGAGACATTTTTAACTCCATAAAACAAAATTAATTAACAAAATAATGTAAATTTACAATATAATATAAACATAATGATAGATAAATCATATAAAATAGATTAAAGAGAATTAGCCTACCAAATATGAAAAATATGCAAGCAGCAGACACCATAAAAAAGGCAATCAAAAAAACAAAAACGGTGCCCTCGAAAAAAACTGCATCATTTTCAATGCCAGAATTTAAATGCAAAAAAGTGTCCAATATAGTGATCATGCACACACCATGACAGTCAAAACTATAATTCATTGATGCATATGCATGATAATCCGACATAAAAATAACAATTTACCTTTCACTCTGTAATTTCACACTGAACAGTCTTTGAAGTTTTTAATGGAACATTATACAAAACATTGCACAGTTGAAAGTAACAAGTCCAGCAGATTTCAATAGTAATCTGAACCATTTGAAAGAGAAAAGACAGGTTCATATAGATTTTTTTTTTATTTAACTGTGTTCTGATTTCGAAGTTGGAGTGATAAGAGTCTTCATGTCATCTATCCCTCAGCAGGTGTAATTCACGTTTTGAGAGTTAAAAGTCTGCACTATACCAAACTTATTTAGCTATGATCACTATACAGTTCTACATCCTTTATCGAGCTAAACACCCGTCACTCATCAAGTCTGTATCGTCACGTCCGTGACGTCAACATCATTTGCAGTCTTTGCAGTGTACGTGTGTTTAGTAACATTGTGGTGATTGGATGCGGTATGCACACTTTGGCTTGTATGTTAACTAATTAGTCTATATAATTCATAGGTTTGAAAACCGCCAAAATGATCCCAAACCCACCCAAATTTTGTTCACCTGCCAAAGCCAATATTTACCCGCACAAACAAATTGAAAACCACCCAATCTGGCAACACTGAGTGTAAGATAGAGATTAGGCTATTGTTTATAATGTTTTAAATAAGGACATTTGGTAGCATTTTATTTTAAAGTGTCCTTGTTACACATTGCATATACTTACTGTTATAATAACAATAGGCTAAATGACACATAATTACATCCAAGTAACTTTAAACCAAACCTTAATCATAAACCATAACCATATAGTAAGCATGTGTAGTAAATTAATATTACGCAGTACTTAAATGTACAATTATACTGTAAAAAGGACATTTTAAAATAAAGCTAAACTGGATATTTGTCTTACACAAATGCATCGCTTCGCTTTAGAAGGCCTTTATTAACTCCTGAAGCAGTTTTGAGCACTCATTATAATGAATGCACGTTTCTCGGCCCCCATTCACTATAAAGTTTGTAAAAGCCAGGACATTTATATACAAATATAACTTAGGTTGCATTCATCTGAAAGATTAAAGTCATAATTGACATTTGCAGAATAACCCTTTGCTTGAGGAATATTTTTCCGAAACTAAAACATATAACACAATGAGATTTCAGGACTCCCACTGACCGCTGTATGTTGTAATGTTTCTGTAATTTTTTTATGCTGTCATGCAGTCTTTAAAAGGGAAGTAATACAGGTGCAGTGTCACCACAATCTAACCAGAAAGAAAGCAGAAATTTACATAGGCACACATTTGTGACTGACGCACCCACCGCAGGTCCCCATCTGCTCACACAGCGTTCACAGCCCTCAGCTGCCGCCAGCCATTTTTGGACTGTGAAAGAGGGTGTTAGTGGTTAGCTTTGATATGCACATCCCTTTTTTGATCCTGAAAGTGATACTGAGGGGAAAAGGCAGGTAGTTTCTGCTACATTGCGTTTGAGCTTGTCATCAAAACTTTTCCAGCCAATTGCCAAAACTGTAGCTTTGGCTGAAAAGCCTTGAAAAACATTGACATTTAAAAATAAGGAAGTGCTGTAAATATGATGGAAATTCACAGATACTACTAATGAAAATACAGTAATAAGTAACTGCGCTGACAGAAATAACACAAATAATGCTATATACTATAGGAAAACTTTCTAAAATGTGTTGCTATAAAAAAACTGAATAAATGCAGTCAACAATACACTTTTAAAATCTTTTAATTTATTTATTATTGATATTCAAATGTGGTTACTACTACAAACATGACAAATTATTGTAAAACTGTTTGCAATTTTTAAGACTTCAACTTGGTTCTCTGCATTTTTGAGATTTAAATACTTAAAAGGCGTTATCGCCAGCAGCATTTATTTCAGAGAAATTCAAATAAGTCTTCAAATAAGCTGTGGATGTGTTTTTAAGTGTGTGTGTTTAGACAGTCACATGAGTCATCAGCGTGGTACTTCCAGAAAAAATATTTAAATGCTGAAAAATAATGTGGAGCTATAGAAATATAACAGTAATATAAGTAAAAATGTGTGTGTGTGTGTGTGTGTGTTTATGTATAAGACTATTAGATCTCAAACATCCGGCTTCATTGTTCCAGGGGTGTCGTTACTCATATAGCTTGTGTGACTCAGGTTTGGTATTTACTTTTAAGTGGTTGACTCATTCTAATCATTTTGCATACTTTTAATAAGATGGTGGATTTTAGCACTTCACCAGCAGTCCTCCCACTCAACAGGACTGTCTGTGGAGAGACTGTTCAGCTGGTGTTTTCAGACAGCGCTGGACTGCGATATTAATAAAGCAATGGAGTAATTAGCACCAAAACAAGGATGCGGGTTATATAATGATAAACAAACTGCACTAAAATGGCGTTTCGAGTGGTTCTGTGCAACCCTTTTTATTAAGTCAAGCCATCGTTTGTTCATCAAAAAATAACATTGTATGATTAACATTGTGCGACATACTTACTGTACAGAATGCTGTTCTAAAATACAATTATTTAGCTAGAGCTATTTAGTTCTGGCTGCTCTTAGTATTTAACCTAAAAATTATAATAGTAGTAGTACAATAAATATAATATTATTTACTTACCTCATGTTGTTCCAAACCTGAACTGGTAAAAAAAAACAGATTACTACGGATGCTCGTCTCCACTATACAATAACAACATTCTGGAAAATAGAAAATTGTGAGATAAACATTATGGGCCGGTTTCCCGTACAGGGATTAAGACTAGTCCTAGATTAAAATAAATGTTAAGAGCTGTATAAACTGCAA